>JAVQJG010152608.1:0-10483 GCA_036024015.1 Craterocephalus amniculus
TCTTTCCCTGTTTTCTTTCACTATTTAAAGGGTTTCATGTTTGAGGATATATTCTGTGCTGCTGATCTGAGTTTTGCTGCTGCTGGACGTCTGTGCTGACTATTACTGTAGTTTATGAAAATATCACTCACTTTTAGTAATATCTATCTAATTTTTGCTCTACCGTGTCATATTTTGTCATACTTTTTAGGATCCAAGAATATGTTGTTCATTTGTTCTGGAGATTCAGTACACCATGCATCCTTTTGGTTTTCTCTAAGTACTGTAAGTACTGCATGGAGCTGATTATTCAACTATTTCTCTGGAGTACTGGTGGGCTGGCCTGGGCTCAAAATGCCCGGGCCGATTTTTTGTCCCAGTCCAGCCCTGCTCATCATGTCACTTGCTTATATTAAATTTTATTAAAAAGCCTTGTTTCCCAGAGGAACACAAAGAGTGTTCTCCTCGCCTTATTTACCCCTTCTCTCTCCCCTTCAGTTCCCAAAATACCATTAAAACTTAACTCCCTATCCACTTCTTTAAGTTTTCTTTAAAGTCTGTCCCTTTGTGTCTTATATTTCCAGCAGTGAAGTAACACATGCGCTACATCTTTTATTATATTATATCACATAAATCATTCCTCTTCTTCCCTAACAAATACATAGTGTCATTCAGTCCAGTGTGTCCATCCCTAAAGGCCCATTTATGCTCCCTGACGGACGTAAAAAGGGACGTCCGTTCCAAGCGTCTCCATGCGTTGCTGCCTTCATGCTTCCAGGCGTCGTTTATGTTGCTACGGCTAACCTCCACTAAGCGGCAGTGCTGGGTTTGTTATAAACCCCGCGATACGACGTTAGTTTCAGACGCCGATTTGCGGAACGAACGCGCTCCTAATAAGTTGTTTATAACCACCAACACACCGTGAACACTTGTAGAAGTTTATTTCTAAAGCTTGTGCAACTTCTAATGTTTTTATCGCCTTCTTCATTCTTCTTCTATGGTTTTCTTCTTCCTGTTTATCTTCTACTTCTTCCCTGGTTTGTTTCTACTCCACTATGCTCAACATTGCCACCACGGTTTCCGGTGGTATTACTCCGTCGTCTGTGTCGAGTGACGGATGCGCAAGGAGCCTGAAAACACACGGAATTGATGCAGAAGACGGACGAAACTTTCCGTACGTGTGCGTATCCGTCATCTGCATCGAGCATAAATGGGCCTTAAGTCGTGCATGATAACCCTCCCTCCTGTTCCCCTTTCTGAAGTTCTGGAAATCCGAGTTCAGGAGGGCCGTTCCAGTTAAAACTTCGGAGGTTGGAAAATCTGAGTTCCGAGTTCAAATGGAATGCACCATAAGGCACCGGAGCCAGGTGAAACCAACCAATAGAAACTCTGCTCCCATTCACCAGCGCAGGCCCCGCCCATCAAATGCCAGAAAAAACAAAACTTGATAATTTGCAAGCAAAAAGGACTGATTTGCAAACATAACTTTATGAATTGAAACCAAATGTTTTTAACTTGAATGAAGACTTATTTTTATGTATAATGGTTGTAATTTTTGACTTACAAACATTAGTTTTGATTGAATAAAACATTAGTTATATTAGTTTTGATTGAAGTTGGAGAATATTCTCTCTCAAATGTACTGATTGCAACCTATTTTGTTTGTATCTCTACAAAATAAAATTGATTCTCTCTTCTTTTCTTTTACTCTCAAAATTAATTTTTGGTTTCAAATCTACTTGATTTAATAATAACGAAACAAATTTCTCTCCATACTCATCATAAAGGCTCCAAAGCTTTGTGATGATGTCATGGCAATACTTAAAACAATGGTGTACTTATGTCATGGCAATACTTAAAACATATTCAAACAATATGTGAATAAAGTATGAAATGTGCGAAAGAGATCAGACCATCCAAAGAGGAACAAAAGTAGCATCTATAAAAGCCTTTTTAACTTTGTATCACCAGTATGTGAACTTCAGTTTTACCTTGAGTGTAACAGTACTAAAAAGTAAATCAATTATATATACATATTATACATTAGGTTTTAAAAATATCATTACATATTTCCATAATGAAACTGATATGTGGACATATTTCATATTTGTGTGTATACTTTCATTGTTTCATATACGTATAGATAACAGTTCTTTTTTTTCAGTGTTGTGAGCATGAAATTCCCATCTGATGGTTCCAATGGTTGGGATTGTTAGGCATAGAAGGAAGGATGTTTTCTGAGATGAACTCTTTTCTGGTTCAGCCTAGTGCTGAAGAGTCCAATTAAGAGGTTCTGAGAAGATTTTCAGAACCTTGGAGACAGAGGACATCTCAGAAAACAGACAGGCTGGAGGCGGAGACAGAAGATGTCTCTGACTTAGAGGAAGATAAGGCTGTACTAAGGTCCATGCAGGATGAAAGGTGGAAGGTAACAGACTGCTCAATGCAGTATAGACGTCATCTGAGTGAATAAATAAAACAGAGGGGCGGGCTTTGTAGGGTAACGGGTAACGGAGCATGCCTGGGACTTAGCTGGGAGGAAGTAATGATTAGTATTAAGCTACATGATAGTTGTAATAACAAGAAGTTGTGTAAGAACTACTGATGTTCTGGGTGCAGCTGGACTTCTTTATACGGCTTTTTAATCACAGGCTTCCAACTTTATTTTAAAGTGATCCATATTGATAGTATAATTGTAGCACATGTTAAAGCAGAACAATGCAACATTTTTACCTCAATAAATGCTTTTCTGAATCCTTGTGGAGCTAAACAAAGTGTTTATGGAGTGATTCGATGTTCCCTAACCTCCTCTCGGGATCTCTGGGCTGAAAGCAGCACTTGCAACTATGCCTGATCAGACCCGAACACATCTCGCGAGAACAAAACCTGCTTTATGGCACTCAGACCCACTTACAACCGAGCCGCTAACAGTGCTAGTCTAGAGCAAGTCAGAGCCAGACTAAGCATCAGTTGTTTTACTTTCCTCCATCTAAACATCAGCTCCTCAACCCTGGTTCTACACAGCCAGGCTTCAAGTCTTTGCCAGACCATAGTGAAGAACCGGTTTACATAGCTTGCGTCAGGAGCTGGAGGCGGGTTACCTGGCCAACACAGAAGCGTTTCAAACCAGCGGCGCAATGGATTAAAAACAAACTGGGCTGAGCAAGGAACCTGTTGTTTCGGACTTGAAGAGTCCCGCATAAAGAAGGTAACAATCATTGTCCCTGTTTCCAGGTGTGCTGTCTGTTCCTCAGTCACTAAGCTGCACGGAAACTCTCCCTCACTGTGCTGGGCGCCGCCGGGCTGAAGCACCGCTTCACGGTCCTCCCCGGTGCGAACAGCCTCAGTAAAACACCAGTCACATCTACAAAAATTAAACAAAATTCATATTGTTACCTGCGATCCGCGAGCACCAGAAAAAATATAATCCGTGGAATATTTACCCACAAAACGCAGGTAAAACGGCCGCTGGAGGACAGATTGGACTCTGCTGCTACCAACATGGCGATGTACAGCAGCACCACCAAGCTAGTAGAGGCTTAGAAATATATTCAGGGATCAGAATAGAGAAGAAACAGGCAGAGAAGATTTCTGTGTGCTGTGGGGGTGTAGGGGGGGATGTATGAACTTTACAACAGTAAGCTCTCAAGTGAGATCAGTAGGGGGAGCTCCGAGCAGGAGTTGCATGTTCTGCTTTAAGATCAGAAAACACCATCCACTTCTGTTGTAGATGGCAGAACAGAGAATTCAAAATATTAATAAGACCAACCGTATAAAACAAAATAACTTAAAGACACATGTAAAGAGCAGCATATTATATATACAAGAAAATATTTCCTGAGATAATTTTGTATTTATGAGACATTTTCAGTGAACTAAATACCAGATAAAGTTGAACTATTCATGAAACACTGAATGAAGATGTTTTCACTTATACAGCTACATGTCTCATTCACCCTTTCACATGTTGACTCACACAGAAGTTCTATCTTTTACATGCTAAGTGTTCTGACTTTCACAGTATGAAGTGCGGTGGGAGACAGCATGGGGTTCAGTGTCTTCCCCAAGGACACTTTGACATGTAGTCAGGGGAAGCCTGGAATCGATCCACAGACACAGACACAGTCTTCTAGTCTATACAGGTAGATGTTCTGATCACATTTACTTTCCCATTTTTGGGAGAGGTTGGGTAACTCATATGTGGATGATGTAACAATGTGATGTGCTGTCAATCATCCATGAAAACATGAAACTGATGATCTTACGTTTCCTTATATAATCCCACATTGCTTCTGATGGGTTCATCTGAGTTCTCTGGCCGACATGATGAAACATCTGTGTTGGCGTGTGATGTAACCAGAGATGGGTGTGAAGGTTTGAGTCCAATTTTCTGATAACCACCCCTTGATTCTGAGAAACTGCTGTAGCCAGAATCTGTGGCTGCAAGATGATAACAGAGGAGACCTCACCCACCAAATGACCAGGGAGGCGTTCAGGAGGCACCCTGACCAGATGCCAGAGCCGCCTCATCTGGTTCCTCTCGATGCTGAGGAACAGCGGCATTAAGACCCCTTCTGGATGACCGAGCTTCTTACCCTATCTCTAAGGGAGAGCCAAGCCACCCTGCAGAGGAAACTAATTTCTGCCGCTTGTATTCGCAGCCTCTTTCTTTCCATCACAACCTAAAACAAGACATAAAATTGAAAAATTAAAAGATGATCCAAAATATGAGGATGTTATTTTTTCCTTCTGTGAGTGTGATGGGTTTTCATCTAGCACTTAATCTCTGTTTATAAAGGATCTGTGTTGGTTTCAGTTACAAAACAGAATGTGTTGTAAAAGATTGGCTTGCATAACGAGCTTAGCTACCTCCTTTTATTTGATGTGTCTAAAACTAAACAAAGTAAAGTTTATTAAGGTTTTAGAACATAAATGAGCTTTGTTTAACTGTATTTCATAAATTTAGTACAGTCCATCAATCCATTTTCTATACCCACTTACTACAGTCACATGACATTTACTGTATTTCCCACAGACCATTACTCACTGTTTTTGTATCCACATTTGGCACACTTTGGTAAATCTTCTCAGCTTCTCAGGGAATAATCCAGTTTTACAGAAAACCCACACACAGTGTTCATGTTTACTTCTCTGAATGGGTTTTAAAAAACCCTGTTGAAGCTTTAGTTCCTCTTATCATTATTATCAAGCAGTACAAAACTGAAATGTGTATAATCAGTAAAGAAAGTTTTCCTTCATTCTGTGATTGTCTCCTCTTGGTCTCCATTCATAACTGCAACACAAATAATTATTAAAGGAACTATACAACTTACAAAGTTAAACCCTTTAGCTGAGAAAAAGTGTCACACAAAAGCTAAAAAAAACTAGCCTCTATCGATAACTAAGCTAGCCGGACGTGAAATTGGGTATAGTCCCTTTAAGGCAGAGAGCCGCTGTCCTGTTGGCTAAAGGGGACGATTATAAGATGAAACAATGAACAACATTACACAACCTTATCATTACATCCACAATCCAAAAAAGATCCCCACAAAGGTCACCGGGGCCCCCTCCTGGAGCCAAGCCTGGGGGTGGGGCATGGGGGCAAGCACCTGGTGACCGGGCTTTAACCCACGGGGCCTGGTCGGGCTTAGCACGAAGTGGTTACATGGGCCCCCCTTCCTGTGGACCCACCACCCGAGGGAGGGGGCGGGTGTGTTGTGAGCTGGGCAGCAACCCTGGCGGTCCGATCCGCAGCTGCAGAAGCTGGCTCTAGGCGCATGGAATGTCGCCTCTCTGCCGGGGAAGGAGCCTGAGTTGGTGCGCGGGTGAGCGGTTCAGGTTAGATATGGATATAGAGGACTCACTTCGAGGGGCTGGACCTTGTTCCACTCTGGAGTTGCTCACCGCCGAGCGGTAGTGGGCATATTGGTTGCCCTTCAGCTTGGTGCCTGTGTGTTGGGGTTTACCACGGTCTTGACTGTTGTTTGTGCCTATGCACCGAACGGCAGTTTGGAGTACCCACCCTTTTTGGAGTCCTTCGAAGGAATGTTGGAGAGCACTCCTCCCGGGGACTCCCTCATCCTGCTGTGTGACTTCAATGCTCATGTGGGCAACGACAGTGAGAACTGGAGCGGCATGATAGACCCTTTTCACAGTGACGTCAGACAACTTCCGTTTTGCGGTGAAGCAGGGTATCAGGACTTCCGCTATCGTAGTAAGTGTGGTGTTTTATCAATGGATTTCACACTTTCTCTCATCTGTCTAACTTATTTTTGTTTGGGAAACATGTAAAGACTAGCCCAAAAAGTGTCCACCACCCCAGCCTCCAAACTTGCAGTTGTGAAAGCTAAGTTCGGGAAAATATTTTTTATTGTTTCAACAGCCGTGGACACTGCAGTAGCAGCATCTTAGCGACGGTGCCATGAATGCATTCTGCTAAGAGATGGACACACAGAGATCGGGGAGAGAAAATAAGACCAATTACATCGAGATCAGATTTCTGATAGTTCTGTACAGTAAACTGAAATAATATTACAGACTGCCTGACCGCATTGCTTTATTATATTTAGCTCGTAGTTGACGCTGCTAGTCGTTAGCCTGCAGGCTAGCAGGCTTTTTTTATGTTACTTTCACATTTCAAGGCATTTACATAGTGGCAATGACCGCTAATGATACTGAGAAAAATAAAGGTGATACAACACGAGAAATGTTGTATTCTTAATCTTACTTTTAGGAAAAACACCAATTTTTGCTGGACAATATTTTAAATAACCTTATCTTCATATGAAACGGCGCACACCAGAAAAAGTGATACCCTGCTCCGCACTCAAACGGAAGTTGTGTGACGTCATGTGAAAAGGGTCCATAGGGAGGAACGGCCCCCCTGATCTGAATGCGAGTGGGGTGCTTTCAAGTCTCTTGCTCATACCTGAAATGGCAATGACGTCACTACCATGTGGCATGGCAAAAGGGTGAACTGCGCACTCTAGGACGGTCTGCTACATTCTATTTTTACAATTTGGAAAAACACAAAGACGAACCATGTTGCTATTATCTTAGCAAGTAGCGTACCGTCCTACAGTTCGGAGTGAATTCGCCTGTTTGCAATGGCGCATGGTAGTGACCATTATCGCTGTGGCAGGTATGCGCAAGAGGCTTCAAAGAAACCCAGAATGACGACAACAAAGGAAGTACAAGCTGATTCCTCATTATGGAGGGATCAGACTAGCATTTGCTAACAACACATTGGTAAATGAAGGAGTTTTGTGGCAGATAAAGCTGGCACTTGCCCAAAACCCTCCCATTGTATGGATATATGCTGATCGCGAGTGGATCTAAATATCTCCCGAAGGAGTTCAAGTTGCACCAAAACTGTCTGGGTGAGTAAATGATCATATTTCATGCAAGAAAATAGGTCCAGGTTGAAAAATACCAAACTTCTCCTTTAAGGTCAAGGTATGGTTAATTTTCATTACAGTAAGGGAACAAAATGCAAAATGTTCCTAAGCAACAACTTTTTACACCAACTGGAATAGAAACCATCATGAAGGCTGGAAATTAAAGTTTCTCTTCAAATTTATGAGAAACTTATCACCATCATGAACTGCCAGCAAACTCACATTTTGAAGAGTTTGTCAGAGATAAACAAACCATTCTAGTTCATTTTACTCAATCGTTTAAATGAACAAAAACTTTTTTAAGGCCCCAAAATATAGCCATGTAATTAGATTTTATAATGTTGGTGCTTATAGTTTAATTTTTTTCTGTGTTTGGTTAATTAATGATTTTCTTTATCTTTGTATTTATTGTCTTAATGAATGAATAAATAAGTTACAGGACAACTTGAAACATAAGATAACGTTTTATTGATACATTTCATTTCCACTGATGTAACATCACAGCAGGATGGAGAGACCCTTTCCTTGTTTCACACCCTGACAGATTTGAATTTCTCATTACAGATAGAAAGTTAACAAGCTCTGGTCTTTGTTTCAACTAAATAATAAATTATAATGGTAGTAATAAAAATAAAGATAGCCTCTGGTTGTGCAGTTCTGTCTTTAATTCACTGATGAGCTACTCTGGTTTTACATAAAAAATAAACAAATTCTAACACTGAATCCATGTTGGCTTCAATGCATTTACATCAGAAACAGAGGGAATTTAAAAAAAGAGAAAAAGTATGAGGTTGTACCAGAAGGGTTTTAGTAAAAACTCATTTTATAGCATCTGTGGCTCCAATTGTTACATAGTCAGTAAAACTGGGTCTAAACTCATTTTCTGCCCTTGTTTATGTGACACGGACTGAGGATCAGTCTGCAGGACAAAACACCGCCTTTGTTAGAGCAATCATAAATGATCTCATTAGAGTTAAACAATGTGAGCACAGATCAGGAAACCACGCAAAGAATAATTTTACATGTGTTAGAGAAGAGAGAAGGCACATTACACGTTAGCCTCACTGCTAGTAGCTGCTGTCAACACGGCTAAAATATGAGCATAAAGCAAAAGATCATGTTGTGGTATCACGAGGAAGCTGAGCAGACGAAGGTGGATTTATTTGAAGGAGGCGCGGACCTGGCGGCCTTTCAGGAGCTGAGGTGGCCGGTAGTTGTCTGCCATGCAGCATGGACTTTCCCCGTCTCCGGTGAAGAGGAGGCTACGAAACTTGGCCATCTGATGAGGAAGACACAAAAGCAAATTCAACTAAAAATGAATCATACATGTGATGGTTTAGTAGTCCAGCCATCATCATTAGTTATCATCCTCTAGTAACCCAGCAGGACGCACACAAGATATTTGGCTGCATGTGAACCGGCTGTCTCTCCATATATGACACCAGATCTCTCTCCAGAGTGTTGAAATCCCTTTTCTGCTCACCAGCACAGCATGAAGCACAGAAGATAAAATTATATTTCTATCCATCCATTCAGCCAACTCCAGCATCTTGGCTTTATTCCAGCCATAGAGCACCATTGTTTTTCTTCTAGAATTTTCTGCTCACTTACTGATCTTTGGCTGCTCCTGGTTGGACATTACTCTCAATGTAAGCTCTCTGATTGGTGGAATGTTGGACAGGAAGCAGCTTGATCATCATGTCCAGGTGTTGAAGATGTGACAAATAATGTTGTTATCATGGATCAGATAGAGGCTCTGAATAAACACTACATGTTGTGGCTGGATGGAAACCTCCTGGACGGGATGGAAATGTCAGGAAAACTTCCTTAGATCACTTAAAGGGGGCGCTACTCATCACAGAGTAACACACTACTGTTCCAGAGACGCTGATGATGATCGAAGAGATACACCTCGAGGAGATAGTGTAGTTTAAGGGGTTAACACTCATTACAAGGTTGAACAATAGCAGCTTCTCCATTGTCATGACAACATGCTTATTAAATTTACTCAGATCAGCAGATTCTGCTGAATCTCCTGGTGTCTTTTCTTTGCTCTGACCGATTCCTCATCACTGTAGTTCACTGACTGCTCCTGTCCTTCCACCATGTCGACACTGTCGGACATTTTCTCTTTTTCTCCTTTTCTGTTTGTTTTGGGACAACAAGGAAGTCCGACAGAAACAGGGCGCTTATATAACTAGAGAGTTACTAAGAACAGATTATTACAGCAAGGTCAACCCAGATATTTCTCCACATAGACATTTCAGGTATTTTTTTAATAGCAATGTTTTGTCATATTATTCACGTTATTCATTCATAATTCTCTCCTTTCTGATCAACAAACAAGCACAGAGCATAATAACACTACAGCCCATTTCAGCTCTTCTTCTGTGCAGCAGCACCTGAAAGCACCATCAGCACAGTGTGAAGCTGCAAACCAGCTTCCAACACTGGTCTCTTAAAAGTGAAAACTGGTCTCTGAAACATGAAAAAGTGATGAGCAATTACCAGATCATTAGGTGTCACACCAAAAGGTGTGACCATCGAATTCTGTGACTCCAGGAGGCGCTGCAGCGTTTTACCATTTGTTCAGCATGAAAGAAGAGTGTCAGTACAAATAACTACTTTCCCCTCTACGCAAATAACGTAAGGTTCTGCACCCCGCTAGGATTTTAGCCTTCCATGGAAAGCGATGCATGTGGTCTTGTAGACGACATGAAACATAGCTAAAAATAAACTTGCTGCAATCTTCATTAAATGTATTAAAAACACAAATTTCTCCTCGATATTTGACAGAGAAATAAAAGGTAGTTGCTGCTGCTCTCAAATAAAGTCACCTTAAGTAGCTACATATGTGAGTGTCTGAGTTTCTTCTCCCTGATGTCTGAAGACACGCATGTCACCTCTTTGATCAACAACCAGAATAAAGCTAAGGTGGTCACATTAACTGAGAGATAAATGTAGGTTGGCTCTTAGTACAATAAAAGCAGAAACATCCATCCATCCATTTTCTGAACCGCTTAATCCAAGTGGGTCGCGGGTGTGCTGGAGCCTATCCCAGCTGTCAAGGGGCGAGAGGCGGGGTACACCCTGGACAGGTCGCCAGT
>JAVQJG010152612.1:0-23282 GCA_036024015.1 Craterocephalus amniculus
ACAGTGGGAGGAAGCCGGAGTACCCGGTGAGAACCCACGCATACACGGGGAGAACATGCAAACTCCACACAGGAAGGCCACAGTGTCAAGCCCCTCCTCAGCCGGAATCTGGCTCCGACTGACTTGGGACTCGAACCGGCGGCCTTCTCACTGTGAGGCCACAGTGCTAACCACTACACCACCGTGCAGCCCTAGTCCTAAAATCGTGCAGGGTATTGGGTATTTTTAGATGTTTTACCTGGCTCGGACCCAAGGCTTGGTATGCATCTCCAGACCAGAACCCCATATTCCATGTTTGTCTGCTCCAGGAGGCATTATTCCTCTCTCTGGGCTAAGCTCCTCTGCCACAGCCCTGATGTGATACGGCTCAAACCCACAGCAGCCGCCGATGAATCGGATGCCGGCCTTGTAGGCCTCTCTGGCATACTTGTGCATGTCCCAGCGGGTCAGGATCCTGGGCTCCAAGGCTGAAACAAGAAAGTTGAATAAGATTAAAGTGACAGGCTTGTTTCTGGGCAACTGTCTGTTTTTTTTCTCTACTGGTGTGCAGAGCATGTTACCGAAGGGGAATTCTGGCAGATCGATGAATCCCTGACAGTTGCAGTCGGGAGTGTGGAATGCCAGCGGCTGCACCATGTAGTGAGCCTTCAGCCCGGCCTTCTCCACTCCCTCCTTCATCAGCTTGACAGCTTTCACGCAGGTCAGTGGGTCAAAGTGGCAGTTTACTCCCACAATCTGGGCACCTAGAGATGATTGTGAAATCGTTACTCTGTTTTTCAACCCCAGAAGTGAAAAGAGAAAGTATGCCCTGCTAAATGTTCACCAGCCTTCACCAGCCTGACGGCACATTCTCCGGGGGAAGTGCCATGCATGTCTCCCTCTGGCCCGATACACAGACAGGCAGCTACAGGCTTCCCGCTGGTCTTTAGGACCTGTACTGCCCACTCTGCTTCCTCAACGTGTTCAAAGTACTGCAATAGCATTCACAATCACCACTGTTTATTCATCATAATCCAGACAAAATCAAATCTTCAATGCAGTTAACTTAAAGTTAGATGCTTTTTGTAGAAACACGAATTCACCTCTGCAATCAGGAAGTCCACATTCTTCTTTATGAAAACATCCAGCTGTTTCTTAAAGATGGCTTTCACCTCTGTCTCACTCTTGCAGCTCAGGTAGGATGGAGTCTGGCACACTCCGCCTGCAACCAGCGCATCTCCTTCATTGGCTACTTCTCTTGCCAGGTTACAGGCTGCCTCATTAATTTGTGCTCCCTAAAAAACAGGGTCATACATGATACATGTTTGACATGAACATTATTCATAATACACAACACCTGTGACTTAACTTATAGATATAGGACCGATTTAGGATGTTAGAAAGTTTTTTACTCACAGTGATTTTCAGCGACTGACCCCTGTTCTCCAGTTTATCATCGCTGGCATAGAAGCTAAATGTCTGCATGACATTAGCTCCTGCCCGCAGGAACTCCCTGTGCAGCTGTCGCACTGATGAAAGCAAACTTTGTCATGTTTAGGTTAAAGAATTCTGTATTTAGGTGTGGTTGGGGTGTCAGATGGGAAATATTAGAACAGTGAGTCCTACCAGCCTCAGGATGAGTGACAGTTGCCTCAGGAGTCCATGGCCCAGCCTTCACATACCCCCGCTTCTCCAGGGCGAACACAAATCCGCCATCGCCGATCACAACCTCCCCAGCATTGAGACGCTCAAGGATACCCTGTGTGAGCAGAAGAATTTTTTATGCTTCACCATGAATTCTGTTCTATGCTTAAGGATATGTTGTACATTTTTTAATGATTTTCATAAAGGGGTCAATATTAAGGCAGGTAAATGTCATGTATAACTTCATGGGGTTCAGAAATGAGCAAAAATCTGTGCACACTGATAATATTATTATTCATTTTGTGTTTATGTGGAAAAAGACCCCTGCAACTTGGTACAAAGGTGCAGAGATAAAAGCAGTTTTTAGCTTGAGACTGTCCAGCAGTGACCGCTTGAATCTGGCTGTCAATGCCAGTGTATAATGCATATAAAGGTTATATTGGCATCGTCCTTGCTAAACCTCAGTCCATTATCCGATGGGAGCATGATGCCAGGCAGCTTCTATACACTCCATGATGTTTTAGCTTTGTGTGCGGCTGCAGAAAAGTTTCTGCAGGGTAACAGACAGCATGTACAGGACTGTATTCGGAGAGCTTGTGTTACCTTCTTAGTAGGTGGCATGTTCTCGTTGTTTCAGTTGCAGCACAAGGCACTTGGTAACAGTGAACCCCTTCTTGGCTTGATGAGTGCAGAGAGTCACATAACACAGGTTTTATATAGCCGCCTGGCAATGGGAGGATTTCATTTTGCTGCCAAATTCACGTTTATTTTGACATTAAGCAATCTGGTCTGGCTCAAAGATCAATGAAAATGGCACAGCTTACACCAGTCAGCTGAGGTAACAGAAAGAGGTTTTTTTATTTAAAAAAAAAAAAAAAAGAGAGAGAGAGAGAAAGAGAGAGAGAGGACTGGCTGTGTAACAGATTAACAGTGAGGCAGATAATACTGAGTGTTTAAGATTAACATTACTCCGTAGTCACTGAGCTCTATCATAATTTTTTTTTGCGACAAACTGAGGACCATAGAGAGGTGCAACATAAACAGCAGGTACCAAAAGCTCTGTTTAACAGACATGAAAATCCTATTAGTAACTCCTGCAATAAATAAAGGCCACCTTGCAGACAAGACTCCACATAGAGTGTGTAAAGTACTTTCCTGAAAAGTTTTTATACATGTTTAGAACCTGTTGTGCAAGAGTTCTTCTCATATTTGCTTCCTGAGAAAGTTAGTTTGATGAATTACATCTCTGCTGCTGGGACCTTGTGAAAAAGCCCGAAGACATGAGGTTTTCTTCTGCACCGCATGTTAGCATTGAGAAAAACGTGCCTGATATGTGGGTGTGCGGAAAACATGGTCTCAATGAATAAATATTGATTATACAGATAAATATAGATTTAGCTAAGGACAAAATCAGAATACTCTAAATGGGGAGCCATGTAAAGATCTGTGTACATTCAGAGCTCGGAATAGGTGATAATACATTTTGTTAATTTAATTTAAATTAATACGCAGTTTCCTTTTTTAATTAGTTTTTTGGACTGTAGTGACCTTTATTTAACAGTAGCTCAACAGGAAAAGAGTTGGTTAGAGCAGGGTATGATACTCAGCAAAGGGCCCAGGTCAAGGACTCAAACCTGGACCGGTTGCAACAAGGATCTGTAGCCTTTGAGCTAATAACCACCCCGATAATTGGAAGATACCCTAAGAAAAATTTGAAGCAAAATTATTCTTTCTTTTTTTATGATTCTGGCTCCTCTGTTCATTTATTCACCATACAGTTCCTGTGGTCCTGCATAGTGACAGGATGAAACATTATACATCTTATTTGTCAGTTTTGCAGCAACAAAATGATGAAATATTGTTTCCTGATTTTTAAAAAAAACCTTCGAAGCAATAATAATTAATATGAATACCACTATTTTTGTTACTGATGATGTTATGTGTTATCAACAATACAATAACAACACTTTTACGAGTTAGTGGTAACTGTTGCATGTCATGCATGCCGTTTTGCATGACAGAAAGCATAAAATGTATCCTTGTGTATATCCAGGTTAATCACAAAAACTTCTTATTTCCCCACTGCCTTTATCCTTGGCATTATTTGCTTCACACAGATGCATTCAATCTTGGAAAAACACAAATGCACACGCTCACACAAAGTTACATGGATCATTGACCTTCAGCAGAAAGGTGGTGTGCATAGTTCTGCCAGTGCTGGGTCTATCCAGTTTCAGTGAGAATGTTACAGATAGGCCGTCTTCATGTGTTTATCAACAGAGTCAAAGTTCAGAAAACTGCCTTCAGTCTATTGGTTCATCCCAGGATTTTACCAGCTTCTGCTGGAGCTCTGATCACATTCTGTGTTACAGAGAAGTGTTGAAATAATTCAAGAATTCTGATGCTCATTTGCAAATATTCTGTTTCACAGAATCCTCCTGCAAATCACTTTTTTTTTTCAGATCCTGAAACTATAACTTCAAACTAAAATCTGAAGAATACATGCAAAATTATGCATATGATGATTCTGCTTGTAATTCTAGAGATAATAGTCCATCATCTAAACCCTTAGACGTCTAAAATCTATGGGTGCATATTAACCAGTTATTCAGCAGACAGAAAACACTGCCAGCTCAAAGCATGTGAGCTTATTTTGTGCTGACTGTATTTATAAAGGAATGCTCTGCTTACTATAAGGTGTAGTATTAAAGCCTGCAAAGACAACAGTGAATCAAACCTTCTGAACTCCTTCCTTTGCACAAATCTTGCTTACAAACTTTTGCTGTGAACTTCCAAGTGTATTTGTGTGTAAAAGGAGAAATAGTTCCAACGTGTCAGATGTCACTGTGGTGCAGATGCAGAAAGCCAATCTCTATGGTGGAAGAGACCTCAAATTCAAAGTGTACAGTGAACCACAACTCTGGTCAGAAAAGAGGTTCTGATGCACCAAAATGCACAACATGTCCACTGCCCACATTTCATCATGCTGACTGACCTAATGGCTTATGTAACATGTAATTAAGGCTCCACAGAAACTTGGAACGATTCGGTTATTTCATTGATTCAGAGATCTTCTTTTAGATTTACTGTAGAACTTTGTCTCCTTTTTCTTTCCACCTCACAGCATTGATTAAGCCACGTTGAGGCTGCCCCTTAACTCTCTCCTTTCCTTGTCCAGTCTTAGAAATAACTCAAAGGCCACATCAAGCTATTTTGGTTGACCTTCAGTGAAGTTACTGCATATATTCTGTTCCCTGAAATCTGTCTACAAAGTGAATATCACTCTCATCCAGTTTCTTCTGAGTCATCTCTGGTATTCCAGTGGGAGTTTCACACAGACTGACCACCCACTGTACTCAGTTACATTTTCCTTGCGTAGCTACAACTAGTTCTTACAGGCTTGGGCTGGAAATGAGGCTGTCTGTAAAAAGTCAGTGACCAAAGGCAGAGGGTTAAAGGAGAGGGTTTGTGGACTGAAGAGGGGGGAGGAACTCTTTGCAGAAGGCCAGAGCTGAAGTAGATCAAAAAATGTGAGGACGGGGAGGGAGGCTGGCTGGGAAAAAGGCCAGATTTTAGGCATTAGGAAACAGAAACGGGTGCACGAAGTGGCATGTTTGCGAGCTTTCTTGGAGAGAAGAAAATCTATAATGTGAGCAGCTTGATACTGATAAAGCTGTGGTTAACTATTGACTGCTAACAAAATAATAGCTGGACTTGCTGCATGTTTCTCAGCCAGGTTGCAGATCAAGAGTTGGTCTTACATTTATTTCTGACAGAACGTGCCATTTATTCGACGTTAATATTTCAACACAGTGGTTGTGAATTGTTCCTCTAAACATGAACATGCCAGAAAATGAAAGCTATTCTAAGTGAGACACTGCCGAGCCGACACAAAACTACCTCTTAATTTGTTGTGATCTTCATACATTTTCTTTCGTGTGTCAGTTCAGTCAATGGCTCCCATCCTGTCCCACTACCAACCACCCACTCCCTCCTCCGTTTACACCCCCTCGTCTGGTCCAATCACAGCTCAAGCTGAAGAAAGCGTCCTGTTGAAATTAACCATTCTTTGTGGATTTGTCATAAATGTGGAGAAAAACTCTGTAGTTTGTTTCTTATCTTTTCTATGCTCATAATTGTTGGTCTAAAAAGAAGAAAGAAAGAAAAAAAGATTTTGTCACTATTAATTTTTTTCCCCAAAAAACACAAAATGATGTAATATTACTTTTGGGCACAAGAGGGATCTACAGTACACTATGGTATGCTCATCATTACACAAAGGCAAGAATCCTGTAACCTGCTTGAGAGATGAAACAATAATGCATATGTTCCTCTTCAGGTAAAAAGTGGCGACTTCATGATTTGAACATTTCTGAGCAGGATGTCAGTGCTCTCCATCTCCACCGTCAAAGGGCCAAATGAGGGAACATCTTACCACGAAAACAGTGTTCAGCACAGATCATCTTCTCTTTCCGGTGGTTGACAGTAGTATGAGGGCTTCATTGGAGATCTTCAACAGAGAGAAGGGAAAAGTTGTTTCACAACTAAGTTTTACTTACAAGTTCAGACAGGAAAACAACAGGAGAGCATGCAGGACTGAACAGGCAGCTACAGCACTGAGTACTGTGATGTTATCATATTGTGATATAAAATGCCCAAACATACAGGCAAGAGAACTGAAACCTCATTAGCAGTTAGAGTGAAAGCTGTATTGAAGATTTTCACCATAATAGCTTTGTCAAATGATCATGAAAGATGTTTCATATCTTCTGTCTCCAGTGCACAGGACAGATGTGTAGTCCTCAAAAAACAGCAAAGACCCTAGAGATGATGTTGTACCTTGGTTGAAAGCCGAGTAGTTGGAAATGAGCTTAAGCGTGCTTCTGCTCAAAGAAACCCATGTAGAGCATTACATGACATGAATAAAAAGCACAAAGAACTAAAGAAGTACAGGTGAAAAACTGTGATCACAGTCTTTATTATCCTAACACTTTGTTTCAATCCACCACAAAGCAGATCTATGTCCACTTTGAATTCTGTTTTTTCCACAGCAGGGCGAAGCTTAAACGCCACTGACAGCAGCAGCATAAACAACATTACCCAGGGGATTTATTTTTCTTTTTTTTTACGATACTTTTCCTGAGTGGTAGCAAAATGCTATAACATGCAGATGTGTGTTTGTGGATCATACTGGAGATTGTATGGAGCGCTATGTCTTACCCTTAACATTGGTTTCAGACCAAGAGAAAAACCTTTATCCTCACAGAGGATGGAGGTTTTCACTTTGACTTCCATCAATGACATTGTTGGGCCTCTTAGGGGGCTGAAGCTGAAATGCACTAAACTCTCTGCAAAAAAAGAAAAAGAAATTAATGAAATTACTGATGTCCTCATTGGCTGTTAATAACTCCCGAATTGGCAATTAATAGGGTCAGCTTGGGATGTCTGGAAAACAGTGGAATGAAGTTTCCTGTTTTATTGGAAACACTGTTCCTCTTCCTATGCATGACCTCCTCGCTGTCCAAAAAAGGAGCATGTCGACTGGTGATTTTATACCCTAAGAATCTAAGAGCAAGTGTAGATAACCCAAAATAGGGTCAAGCAAATGTAAAAAATGGTTTGAGAAACAGATCTGCAAGTTATTTAAAAGAGAATGTAATTAGGTTTGATTAAGGTGTTCTATTCAGACATTAATGTTCATGTCATTGACCTAAGCAGCAGTAAAGTCTGGTAATGGTAATGGTAATGGTAAAGTATTTGAAGACAGAAGGTGGCTAAGCACCATGTCTTCAAATCCTGGAGACATCCCTGGCTCCAGTGTTGACAGATTAGCACATGGACTCTGGCTCTACTGGCTCTATGAGACATAAATACCAGCTGGCACTTGAGCCAAGCTGCAGTTGCTTTCTGCAGTTTGGTGTGGTGTCTATAGTTCCCATGTGCAGTAAGCGTCAAGAGAGCAATTCTCAACAAAATACACAAAGAGAATAGAGCACACCTTTCACCATAGTTTCATCATGTATGCAAAATATTAAAAAGATTAAATCAATCTATTATAAATTATATATGACCATGGTGGCCTACTGAATGGTTTTCAGTTCACTTATGGATCATTATGGATTTACAACAGGTTACCATTTCCCACGTCCACCCAGCAAAATTTGGTTGAATAGACGTTGAAAAGACTTATGTCCAAATGTTGATAAAACGTTTAAATTTGGTTGAAAAGTGAAAGGTGAAAGCTGTCATTTTCAGGTCGTCGAAAAGACATCTTTGACTGAATTAAAAAAATTTTGTCCCATTTTGTCCCATTTTGAAAATCTATTTATGGTCTAAATCATGGCAACGACGGACCGACTAGATTTAGCCCAAAAAACTAAGTTCAAATGATGTCTAGTTTTGGGAGGGATGAGTCATATCAGTAGCCTAATGAGCTATGTAAAAATGGCAATATATTGTCATTATTAATGCTTTATCAAAAATGACTGAAGGTAGTTGCACATGCCCTGTTCCGATGGCCACGCAGTAATGCAACCCAGAGCCTGTGTTCATGAACACGTCACAGCAAACTAAAGAGCTGATACAGAAGTAATAAAAAATACACTACTGTTAGATTTTTTTTTTTAGGTTTTTATTTAAGTTTTGTTATATTTTTGCTATGTCCCAACATGCTTGTCAAGATTATTATCAAATTCTGCAAACTGTGATTGCTCTGATCTCCTCTGCAGAAGTTTTTCAACTTTTTCCATTTCCATCAATGCTTTCTTTTGATCAACAAAGAAAAGAAGGGAAAAAAATGAGTAATGGTTGGTACATATAAAGAATCAGTCCAGCTGAAATTCTTGTTGTGTAGTTCTGGATGTTAACAGCGTTATGTTACACATTTGCTTAATTCCTCGTATGTCACCTCAAACAAGATTTACTGACCTACCAGCGAAGATTAGGCCTTTCCTAAAGGAGGACCTTGAAGCATTAAAACAAAACAATTCAGACAAAATGTGACAAAGCTGATGCTTAAATCTACAGGAGAAGAAGCATAATGTGCCTCCTCTTACATTAAAGCATGTGAACTTTCATGTCCACTGGCCAACTCCCAAATTTACATCATATAAACTTGGGCTCATGATTATTAAAATCACTGTTGCGAAATGGGCCGCCTCAAATATGATACTAAGTTTTTCTTCTGTTTGTTAGCAACCACAGATGTGTTGTCCAAACACAATCCATTAAGTCACTGGCATCCAAGGATTGTGTATATATTGGAAGAGCAGATAGCAGTGAGACCTGCTTCAAAGTTTAAATTCTTAATGTGATTTTATGGGAATGTGTCAGGAGATACTGCAGTGCTTCAAGTCATTCATTATTTCTATGCATGTGGATTAAATTTCTCAGATTAGTAGAGGAGAATTGGGTCATCAGTAAAAAAAAAGAAAATTGGACGAGCCAAGAGGAAAAAAACACTGAAAAAAACAGTAGAATGACCATGTATGGTGATTGAGTTGACCCTGCTTTAGTGTTACAGTTATTGTAGTATTATCTGAGATTTGATTATTATTATAACCCAGTTGAAAAAACTCTTTATACAATTTTATGAGGCCACCAATAAACACAGTGTCTTCAGAATTCTTTTTATAATACATATGAACACTATGTTGCATTTCTTTATGCACTACTAGCTTACAGCTGGTGTTTGACAACAGAAGGAATCTGGCCTTTATAGCTCCTTTCAGCTTCGCTGTCACTGTTCTAACCTTTAATAAGCCCTCTCTGCACTTTCTTTACTATCTTTTTTTAAAATACAGATTTCTTTCTGTTCACAAAGTAACTAAAACAACATTTCTAATGTTGGAAATTCAGTACCAATTTAGTGTTATCGAAAAGAAAAAAGTTATTAGATACAGTAGCAGTCAACTGGCTGACATATAGACTTTGTATGTATGCAATCAAAAAAGAAATATCTACATTTTTACACATGTGCACAATAAAGGGATTTCTGTATATAAATGTAAAATTTACCTGGCGATTTGTTTGCATCAACTGTTTCTTCCTCTCATATAAAACCCATTTACACAAAGTTAGACCCATGTTTAAAGATTAAAAATCAATCTTAATGAACCAATTTTAGCTTGGTTTATAAGTTGATACTTTTAGAATAAGAACGACTGCATATTGTAAAAATCGACTGCACTGACGACAACTACATCCATCCTTACTTTCTCACATGCATGCAAATATCAACCCGTTCACCAGGAATGGCATCATTATGACTTTGTCCCCACAGCCGCCAAACATCAAATCCAGCCATTTCTTTCAGTCTCTCATACTGTATGTCTTCTCTGAATTTCCCATGGAGTTGCACTCAAGCTACAGTAAGAGCATCTTTTTACCTCTTGAGACCACAGCGATGATGTGACCGCAGTCCTCTATTTAGAGAATTTTGTTTGCCTCCCACAGCGTTCTCACCAGGAAGGCACACACAGACAGCAGTGGTGTGGAAAGAGGAAGTCCTGAATATGGGGCCAAGTAAATGACACAGTTGCTCAGAGGCCATACTAAACTGAGGAATCATGTGAGTGACAAGACAGACTGTGGAGTAGGTTTGATGCTGTGAAGAGGGTGGTGTGAAGGCTGCATTTAAAAAAGAAAAAGAAAAAACTCTCCCACTGCAGTATCCCAGGCAGAAAATAAAAGCTGGTGTGAACAAGCTGGGGAAAGGAGTTTTTTAACTTTATTTGTAGATTGTGTGTTGAAAATAACGCAAACAATATGTTTACTCATGGGGACAAAAAAACAAAAATTACCAGCACGTAACACAGGAATGCAGGGAATTACAATGTGGTGGAGCGTGAGTTGGATAGTTACAAACAGAAAAGGGGGCAAGAAAGTTTTAATTACATGTGTGAAACATTGAAAACTAGATGCCTGAGAACTTATGCTTTCCAGTGTTTCAGCTTATTAAAATAGAAAATATATAGGACTTTCCCAAACTGCTATTCAGTCTTTTGTGGATATGAACAAAGCCATACATCTTTATGCATGATTTATGACAAAGATGTGAATCAAAATAATGACAAAGAGGAAAATATCAAATAATAAAACAAGATAAATTGTTGATTACTTATTTTGATTACTAAAAAAAAGTCATTTGATATCCAGCTTTCTCAAAATATAATTGTCTGCTGTTATTTTGTGTAAAACTTAAAAGAGACTATAAACAAAAAGCTTCAGATTAGCCAACGCTGTTAAAACCCACTTGATGCCCAATACGTTTGGTTAATAGGAACACGAAAATCAGTACACACTGCCTTTTTTCATATAAAACAAACTAATACACATTACAGCACTGCAAATACTGATGTAACGAGAATGTGTGATTTTCATGTGCTCTGGGCGATATGAACCAATTTTCATATCTCAATAATTTTTTTCCGTGCATTAAAATATTTACTGAAATAAAGTACATGTGTATTGATATAATAATAATAAAAAATACTTTTCAATATACATCACAAAGATACAGTTGTGCAAAATACTCAAAAGATATTTCTAACTAAAAACATGCTTCCTTGATTTACAATAAATGATATTCCCTTATACTATATCTTGAATGACAAAGTCTTGATTCATTTGAAAATGTTTACATTTTGCCCAGCTCTACTCTCTGTATGATGGAAAATGCCTTCAACCAAAGAACAAAAAATAAAACAATGCATATTATACTCCACATCTCTGTATTTTACAGAATTCTTTCTCTTCGCAGTTTTTCTAAACTACTCCAGTGTTGATATGATTCAGTTAATCAAAACTTCTAAAGCACTTTATCACATTGTTGCTTAAGGCAAAACAGTACTTTGAATTGTCCTTTTACTCATCCCTGTGTCGGTCCTGTATTAGATGGTTCCCTGTGTGTGATAGCCTTTCTTTTCACAGTTCACACGACAAGTTTTCCAGGATAAATTCTAGTTTATTTCAAGGTGCAAGAGGTAAACTGTAGATGCTGCAATGAAAAAAGAAGCAAATCAAATAATCGGCCTAATCAAAAAAACAAACAAACAAAAAAAAACATTGCCAACTGAATATAATTGCACAAATATGAGCTTCCTACAGGATAATTATGCGTGGGCATTTATCTTTCAGCAGGGAACACACTATTTAATCCCAACTGATGCATTAAGAAGCTTCCCATTTCTTAAACTGTGCTGAAAGAGACATCCTATGGTTGTCGTGTTAACAGAGAAATCATATAAGGAGATTGCAGAAATGACTAAAGCTTGGTTAAGAACTGTCCAACTTATTATAAAAACTGGAAGAATAGTGGAGAAGCATAATCTTCCAAGAAGAAATGTGGTTTGGAAGCATCTTGAATGATGGGGATTGTGACAACTTCAAATGTTTGGTAAAATCAGATGGTAAAAATAACACCAGTAGGACTCATTGCTATGTTTAACAATGAAAGTAAGAACATTTCCACATGAACAATGTGAAGGGAACCCATGGATAAGGACGGAACAGCTGTGGAACCACAAGAAAACCACTGGCCTCAGCAAGGCTAACCACAGAAAAAAACACTCATATCTTCTAGGAAGCATAAAGATTGGATTCTGAGGCAATGGAGGCAGGTCATGTGGTCTGATGAGATCACATACCCTGATCCAAATTTATGGATATGGTAAGAAGAAAAGACGAGGAAGTGATGCAGCCATCCTGCAAAGTGCCTTCTACAAGCCTGTGGCAGCGATGCTATGATCTTGGGACCCTGCTATTGGCCAGGACTAGTTTCAGTAACATTGTGTGCCCAACAGAAGTCAGCTAACAACCTGAAAATACTGAATGAGCAGTAAATAGATTTTTACAAATCTTTCCTGACGGTACAGACATATTTCAAGATGGCAATGCTGAGATTCATGGGGCATGAGATATAATTTTCATACATGGATTGGCCAAAACGGTCCAGACCTGAACCTTACTGAGAATCTTTAGGATGTGCTGAAGAAGGCTTTTGCAGTGGTGAGACTCCTCCATCATCAATACAAGACATTGGTGAAAAATAATGCAACACTGGATGGAAATAATTCTTATGACTTTACTTAGGTTAATTTTGGCCAGGCAGTGTGCAGTTCTTCTGAAAAGGAAGTCTAAAGTTTTGCTTGCCTTTGAGTTTAATCTCATTTATAACAACCCTGAAAAATGTTATACAGTTCCAATCCTATCCAATCCACTTTATTCATAAAGCACATTTAAAACAGAATATGGCTACCAAGTGCAGCACAATAAAAATAACATCAATAAAAGTAATAAAATGAAATTAATAAGTTAAAATAAATTAAAAACTAATCAACTAATCAACTAATCAACGCTTACACAGCATCATCTTACCAATGCCTTTGTGGGTGTTCAAACTGTTAATAGATGCAAAAGTTATACAACCACCTGATGTGATGACAGCTGAAAGTTGAATAGCTAATAATGCTAAAGAAATTCACTGACAAAACTTCTGATTTTGGATCAAACAAGTAAATAAAGTGTGTTTTTGTACACATTACACATTAAAGCCAAACAATTAAGGATCAGCCCAAGTAAACAATTGATAGTAACACAAAATATTATTGGCTGTTGACTTTTACAAATTTCACTAAACTTTTTATAGCTATTGAATGACCACTCTACTTATGATTGTTTCCTAAAATCTAGACCTTTTTGTAAGCAACAATCCCGGTCCATACCCTGGCTCCCCCAATAAAAAATTCTAGACTCACCCCTGTAAAAGAAGAAGAAGGAAATAAAGAAGACACAAATATAACTCCATATAACTTCTCCTTTTCTTCTGCTTTTGCGATGACAGACGAGGTGGGGGATGGGAGAAGGTGGCGGGAGGGAGGGGAGCAAACAGCCTACGTCAGATGTCTGTGGGATGTCTTTGTGGGAGGGAGAAGGAAAAGGAACGTGCTGAAGAAAAGAGACTCAGTGAATGAGCACTTGGGAAGCTAGGCTGCCCCGGGAAACGAACGAGCCTTTCAAAAACAACTTCTTTGCGCCTGTAAAGTCTCCTGCCTTCGCGTAAGTAGCAGACAATATAACAGGAAACATGTTGACTGTCAGGGAGTCTTGCTGCTGATTGCCATAAATGAATAATTTCTAAATGGCTTGATTTACAGCTCGATAATTACACATGTATGAAAGCTTGTTTAGATAATCATCGTTTGACCGTTGGCTTGATTGATCATAATCACCTCTGTTACTATGAAGCACGTTTGTAGCTTATAAATTTGTTTTGGCTACTTCACGGATTCTTTATTCAGCTAAGGAATTTGAGGCTGTGCATTTGAGGAGAAGAAAAAAACTATGCATTCAAAACTAAAATGAGATGATTGTAGTTGGAGCAGGGTGCACCATTGTTTAGATACAACATTGTAGCAGTTGAGCAACGCATCACAGTGCCCGTTAATGAAATCACCTCCACATTTAAACGGTTTTACTTCTCAGTCTGTCTTTTCACACATGTCCACACTCACTCTCCTTTTTTCTATTTCCACTAAAACCTCATGTCCTTGAAGTGCAGAGAGGAGCTCCATCTATGTGAGAGCCACCCATGGAGCTCACATTGTGCTGCCTGAGTGGGGAAGTGGGGCTACATCATAAACGAAACAAAACCAGAAACATCTGTAGTGTTTATACAAGCTGAGTTCAAGGACAAATTTTAAGTACAATGGTGAGAAGAGAAAATCATGTCTCTGCTTTTTGTCATTGGGCTTATTAAGGGATCAATAGACTTCATAATGACCTATTTACAGTTTTAAATGAATGTAATGTTAACTAAATTCCAAGAATTGTTTATTGGTACATTTACGCTGTAATTTACTGAAGATTTATCTCCCAGAGCTGCCATCTTGTCTGTGACTTATATTCGACAGGCACGAACAGGTTACTTATCACTGACTGGATTGAGCGAAGAGAAGGTGATGTAAAAATAAGATAGATTTATTTATTTTTCTGTTGCCATGCTGCTTTGTGGATGCATATAAGAAATTGTATCAACTGATCTGTTGTCATTCCAGACAATTGAAAAAAAATTGCAGCTCATTTTAACTTCTTCAGGGATAGAGTTAATCTGTTGCGGATGAGTTTTGACCCACCTTATTAACACAACTGTTACTCAATGATGAGGTGAGATCACCGGAAAGTTTTTTTTTTTTTTCTGAAAGTGAGTCTGTATACAGAGCGAAAGCAGTGGAGCCACATTTTAAGCTAAAGTGGACATAATATTTGTTTTCCTAAGGTCATCTTTTTTCCAAGGATGTTAAATATATCTTGCTTCTATAAAATTCTAATGTGGCCTGAACACCTTTGACGATGCGGAAAATTATTTTTTGTAATAGGTATTTTTTAATTTTAAAGTACTTTGTGGTTTGCTATGGTTCATCTTGCCACAGTTCTTCCATGCTTCCTTCTCCTTCACAGACAGTATCCCATCAACATGGGTGGGATCAAATGCTTATCATGTCAGTGTGTGACGATGGGGTGACACAGTGATGAGACACATATCTTATCAGCTACAAGGTGAACCTCTACTGGAAATAGATGATTTGGCCTTAATGTTGAATTTTTTATCCAATTATTATTGTCTTATTTCCATGACACAAGCCAAATTTGACACAAGTATGTCAAAGCCAAGGCCAATTTTTAATTTTAAAGCATTTATCAGCTGATGCGATCACTGATAATACTGTGCATCCTATACGAAAAACCTAAAAAAAAAACAAATAAAGAAAAACTTTCAAAAAGATTGCTGATGAGACTCAGTGAGAAAATACATAATTATTTTTCTAAATAAAGATTTCTTAATTATTGTTGCATCATTTTTTATTTACAAGAAACGTGTAGTTCAACTGAAAACTGTCATGCTTTATTTCAAGTCAAAATGTTAGTTCTGGCAGATTTAAAAGAACGCCCCATAAGTGAAAAAAGAAAAAATGTCCAATGCATACTGTTTCCTCATATTCTATTTCTAAATTGCATCAACGTTGTAATTATTCAGATTTGGACACTTACTATTGTGGAAACAAACAGCCTTACTTATTTCCAAGCAGTAGCCATACAGTAGGTGATAAAGGTATATTATTCAAGGTCTGTTCTTCTCACATTAAGTATTAATTCTCTGCTCTTTTTGTATGTAATTTGTGGATTTACAGCATCTGTTTCCCTCTGCGAAATTCTGCTTGCAGATTGCAACTAATCATACGTGTCCTTAGAACTTAGGACACAGCTATGCGTAGCTGGATGCTTGAAATCTTTTGCAGTTTTAATTCTAAATGAGCTGCATGTTCCTTGAATAAAGTGAAATTAGCCCTTTTATTTTCCTCCCTGTATGTAATGCTGTTCCCAGCTAAGCTTGTTGAAACAGTGCTCATTGGCAGCTGGCTAGAATCTCAGACGGGCAAACATCTGCAGCGGAACGAATCAGAGTCTGCTCATAAACATGATTTAGGGGGAGAAGATTTTTCATAATTTTTTTTTAGTTTCTCACAGGGAGGAATTGAAAAGCATGAGTGTGGGAAGCGTAGCGCTCGGCCGTTGATCTGCAAATATAATGCAAGGGTCACTGAGGGTCGTTGTGTGTCAGAAACAGCAGGATCACTACAGAGTGAGTGTGGGGACTGACAGGGCCACGGCGACCTGTCATTGACAGTGAAGTGCTGGATTCTGGGCCAACGCTGGTACCTCTTTGAAAGCTCAAAAACAGAGTGAGGGGGCCAGTGTCAGCATGTCTTTGTTCAGCCTTGAGTCTAACCGGATGAAGAGGTTGGATTTTATTCATCTGTCAAATGCGTATACACTCGCACACAAGCACACACAAATGTGCTTGGCAGATACTTTTCTCTTGGGAAGTCATGCGTTTTGATGCAATCATGCCCTGGATGAGTGAGCGCAGCCTGGCACCCTTCACAGTTTATGGATATCTATTTGTTTTAGTTTGTACGTGAGGCGGGTGCTGTTGCTTTGTTGGGCTGTTGGAGGGAGCCGTTTACTTGCTATTTACATTTCTGGGTCCTCATTTAGTCACTGAAACCATGGTCGCATTGGTTGTATATGACTCGCTGGCATTTTTTCTACTGTTAATGTGCAGTCTGGGAATAATGTTTAATAGCTATTCACAGCTTGAATGGGTTTATAGTGTTTAATCAGGGTCTGTAAAATATATCTAACTAACTCTGGAGGACTAAACATGCATTTGATGGCGGCCATCACTCACAGGCTGAAGTTAGGAGACACAACTTGTGGTAAAAGTCTATTCATGGGAAAGATTTTCTCCGCTTGAAGCTCTTTTATTCCATGTTTATGGAAGGCAACAAAAGTGGTGGCTCACATGGTTATGGTTAGCAAAGAGGGGATTCTTGAATAGAGTAGCGCTTGTTTCGTAATCTACAGGACAATTGAGAGAGTTTCATGTAAACCAAAGAATCCTAATTCATCTTTAATGACGAAAAGGAGAGGCAAAAGAATGAGCTGCACTCTTGCCTCTCTGTTAAGGACTTTTTTGTAAGGACTAAGGATTTAGGACTTTCAAAATGTCACCTTAACTGTTTTTTTTTTTTTCTTAAAGTTCAGATCTCAGATAACATGTTGACATTGATAAAACTCGCAAAGAATATTGGATTCATTTTAAGCCTTAATACATATTAGAAGAAAAGGCTAACGCCACCTCCTTTGGCAGACACGGTTTGAGTTTCAACAAGTTCCCAAATCTGCCTCCCGACTGCTGGAGGCAAATAGGCTTGGTGTTGATACGTTGTTATTCAGCAGATAAAAATGAGCTGTTGTGAAAGTTTACAAGTCAGCACTGCAGGGCACAAGATTCTGCTCCGGCTCATGTTGTGGTTTAGCTTTGCAAGAACAGAGTCCTGAGGAAGCAATAAGGATAAAGCCTGTCTTTAAAAATTAACTGGATGTTGATTGGAGAAAAATGAGGGTGTTCCTCGCGTGTGGGTGTTGTATGGTCACTGTTCAGATGAAATCGTCTCAGTCTGCTTCCCTTCACTTGGGCATGTTTAATTATGCCCAAGTGACACTGATATCATACTAATTTCCTATCTTATGTTTTTTTTTGTTTTCTTGATTCTTGGAAAGAGCAGAGACCCTCATTAGTGGCCTGTGATTTACCGACCGTCCCCCACGTAGTGTTTTAGTAGCTGTACTGTCCTTAAGATGGTTAGACAGCCTTTTATGTGGTTTTGGTTTGAGGAACTTCCTGTTGCTTGGTCCAGATGCATGACCAGAGTGGGTGCAGCAGCTTTAAGAACAGACCTGCTTGGTTTGATGTCTTTTTCAGGATCTGCAAGTTAAGAAAATGAGCTAATGGAGACTATTACAAGGTGGTGGATCATCTAATCTGGGTGGTTGAGCTACTGGACAGGCCCTCTACTGACGAACAAAAGCATGTCCATCATCTCTCAGTTTTTTATGCATGAATGGAATAGTTGCTTGTAAACTTTTAACAGCTCTCCGAACTTCTCCTTTATAGAACAATCTGGGTCAACGGTACTTCAGACTGTTGAGCCACCCAGTCTTCCTTTACTTTCACCCCCTCAAATCTGCCACAGCCAGCACTCATTACCTCAGCACCTTGGCATGCTACCAGCGCTGTCGCTGATATCTCAGACCTATTACTCTAGATTTACTCTGCAGCGGCCTTTTGTAACGTGCAGCCAACTGACTGACCCACATTTACTTAAAATCTGCTGCTTTGTCTGGGGCTTCGACTCAAAACGATGTTTTGGTTCATTAGTAGAAATTTTATTGGCCATGCAGGTTTCTTGGCCGCTGCTTAATTCCACATGTCATGGCTGTCCCATAGAATCTATTTTTTTGTAAATTCCTCAGGAGAAAGTTAGTCTCGTAGCAGCAAGGAGACTGTTTTCTGCTAGAAAGCCAGAAAACTGTGTGGAAAAGGGCTCCAGGCATTTGCTACATACGTGAGATCCTGTATGGCTGGCTTGGTATCAGACAGAGCAGCAGAGGCGTGTGTAGAGAAGCAGCTCCAGATCAGATATAAGGCCAGCTTAGTGCTGACCGGCTTTCATCTCCAACCATATCTACAATAAAATCAGTCTAACTCAGCATCATGGGGGATTCTTTAAGAGGTGTAAGACTCCAGGATCTGTCAGTGATTCTGATGATACATATCTATGACAGTCACATGGAGAGCTGCAGTAACAAAGATCTGACGGTTTGAGGATGCATATCTATCCACAGGAACGGAGACCTTTCCCCCCACAGAGCCTGGAATCACTGGGTTATGAATAAGTCATAATTCTGTGTGTCTGCTGTTCCGTGAAGTGTAAAATACTCCCTCTTCAGTGCTAACATAAACACAAAGAAAATTTGGAGCTCAGCAAGGAAGTGCTGTTAAAGCACTTTCCCAGAATTCTGCTCACTAACCAGCAAACAAGCGGAAAGTATTAATCAGTTTCAGGATGCAGTGACCTTTCTGCGTGCCACACGATCCTGCAGCATGCACTCGCAAAACACACATGTACATGCATGTCACCACAAACACCCTGCATATGCTTATCAGTTAATGAGGTTTTCTTTTTTGCAGGTTTGTTGCCCACAAAAACTCACTGATAACGAAAACAAATGTCTTTAGTACTATTAAATGAGCTGAGGAGGGGTTTCTAAGCATTTCTTTAATACCACTCGATAATACTCCCTTAATGCCAGTAGAAGAAGTCTTGAACTTTGCATTACCCTTACACTGTGGTCTTTAGTGAGACTAAAGAGAGTGCCACAATGAGGCATGAGTGAGGTTTCCCATAAGAGCTTAGGACAACACAAAGGGTGCTTGATGACTGTCCTGACTCCTGACAGGGTACCTTTAGGCTTCTTTTCTGTATTTCGAAGTGACAGAGCTGCTAATTTGTGGGCACTGTAGTCTTAACATACTGCACCATGCCCAGGCTGGATAGACTATAATCAGCAACAAACTGAAGACTCCAGCTACACCACACTCTATAAAATCTACACTGGGTGGTTTAAAACAAAAACTCCTGCTAACAATTATACATCCATACCTTACATCCAAATGAGCCCACATGAGATCAATCAGGAAGCATAATCATAAAAACATATATATATATATACATGTATGCTCTGTTCTGCTTGCTCTAAATATAGCTCCCTTTTGCAGTGTGTGCTGTTTGAACCCATTGTAGCTTCTAAAGAATGGAAACTCTGATAAGAATAAGGAGGGCACTGATGTATGGAGAGGTCTGGAGCAAACTCAAGCACTGTAATAGAATAGGGAACTCCCTAAACTGTCCTCAACCACATAAACACACTTCAAGTACCTGGTTATATTTTTACTGTGGCTTTTCTTCTCAGCCACAATTCCCTGGAAGTAGAAACACAAAGGGAATGCCTGCCTCCTTAGACATTCCTTTATACACTTTTTGTTTGTGAGAGGGCAATGGTTTAGATTAAAGGATGATACTGTAGTTTTACAGATCATCCTAAGAGGTGCAGACACTGATGCTTCCTGTTTGCTTCCTGTTTATTTCTGCCATTTCCTTTTTGACTGACAATGAATCATGACGTAGTTGCATTTTCTCAATTGCCCTGCTATAACTGATCAGGCCTCGATTGTAATTGAAATCCTCTCCCTCTGTTTATCTTCATGCTGGGTAATTATATGTAGACACTAGACAGTGTATTTTGGTTGAGGTTTCATGTAATCTTTAATTAGGATGCAAAATTGCAGAATAAAGGGTCCATCCCTGAAATTCCTCTCAGGACAAACAGACAAAACGAGATAACCCAAGAGGGAATGTTACAGATATGAATCACATTCAAAGTCAAATCAAAGCATACCTGCTCACATCCCTTAAAACAAAACAATCAGCATACCTTCAACACACACCCATGAACTGGAGATAAAATCCCACTGAACTGAATCAGATCCACATCTTGATTGTTTCAAATCTCATACCAGCTCGTCAGACGCTGACACGAGTTCATTTTCAGTTATGACCTAGTTCTGTTGCTTTCTGGCAAACCCCTTCTTCAGATGAATCAGTGAGCCTTTTTTTCACACAGTAGAGTTAATACTCTGTTTTGTGTTGCATGAAATGCCTGTGTTTGCCCTGAAATGACTCAGGTCATATCAGACAATACACAGCGTCAGTCTTCTCTCCCCACAGATGGTGGAATGATTTACCATCTTAGACTCAGGCTGGCGGGGCGGTTATGTGTAACCTAATACCTCATTTATTCCCCTTGGGCCATCTGAGTGAATTATAGCACTTAATGAATGTTTTTGTGTTGAACTATTTTATCACCAATAAGAAGAGACATTTAGTAAGAGTTACAGCAATGACATTATAGAGCTTTGGTCGCTTGCATCATTTGAACAAGCCTCCCCTCTATGGATGTGATCCTAAGGTCTTTCAAAAACTCCTAATATACTCATTTAAAGTCCCCGGACACTTTATTAAGTTGACTTATTGACCTGCTGGTTAAAACAAATGGCTAATCAGTTGATCACATCATATTAACTTGGTAAATTTAGGTAATGTAGACATAGTCAGGACCACTTAAAGTTCAAACTGAACATCAGGATGGGAAAGAAAAGGATTTAAATGACTGAAAGTGCCTCGATTGTTGGTGTCAAGAACATGACACTGAACAAGGACTCAAATGCACAAATCCAGTGTACTCAAGACAAGATTTATTGGGCAGAAGTAGGTTGGTGTACAGAGAGGCAGTCCAGATCAGAAAAAAGTATTCAAGGTCCATTAGGCAAGGTCAGAAGCAGGTTCCTGTGAACAACTATGGCTATGACAAAACAATGGCTGGCACATACACAGAAAGCTACGGTGACCTGGCAATGAGATAGAGACACACGGGAGAATCAACCTGATTCATCACAAAAAAACGTGGAATATGTACGAAATTATATGCAGGCACTAATGAGGTGAAAACACAATCAGGTGTGAACAATCAGGGAGGCAAGGGCAGACATGACAGGGTAGGGCAGGCAGACACCTGAATACAGACAGGAGGAAGGAACCAAAACACATGAAGCACAAGCATGGACCATAAAATAAAAAACATAAATACTGAACAAAACAGGGATCATGACAGTTGGTGTCAGATGCTCTCAGTAATTCAGAACCTGCTGATCTACAAGGATTTTCTGTTCTGATCGGCTCATTTAAAGGAGCTATACCTGATATTTTAATCTTTCTAAGATCTTTCTAATCTTTCTACGCGGTATATGTGGTAAAAAGGCAGAAGTCGGACTTACCACTTTAAGTCAATAAAAATGAATGACTCATTGATTGCGCATATGTACGAGTTCAGGACATTTTAATTAGCGACAGCGGCTACTTTTTAGCGTTGACATGACGCTCTCTTTCTCTGTCAATGGGGTTTACTTCTGTATCTTCTTTGTGGACTTACCCCTTTACCACATAATAAACTGTGTAGAAACCATTTTTCTTAGAAAGATTAAAATAATATCAGGTATAGCTCCTTTAATCTAAACTAGTTCAAGCCAGATTTTTAGACTTTATAAGGAAAACCTTGACCAAGATGATGTAAATGTGATGAACATTCACTCTGCAGTCAGTTTGTCAGGGAAAGGATAAACAAACTCGAGAAAGAAACTTCTGACTGAAACACTGAGACCTCTCATGACTCCACCAGTGAGATCCACCAAAGGAAAGACAACCAGGGAGTCTGTAAACCAGAGCCCACATATTTTTCTGTGTGGATCATAATACTGGATCATGACAAGAGGTTTTTAAGTAACCCATTTACTTCCATGAGACCATGATTTGCTGTGGTGGGGCCTAGGTGGTCACAGCAACTAAATCACAACATAGCAACGGTATCGCAATCCCTTTGATTGGGTCTCTGACTCATCCAACACACAGAGCTGAATATCATCTGCTTTATGTTACAAATTATTTTCAATCAGGTTTAAAACGCAGTTGAATTTTGCCTCTATAAAGCCAAAAAAACACTCCTTGTAATACGTTGCAGCAAACGGAGCCATCCTGTTGATGTAATGTGTGTTTGCCACAGCAGTGCGAGTCTGTCATGCCTTTCTGTTACTGTCAAACATAGCATGCTGCAAAAGAACTCTGATTTGTGTAAACAGCTGCTCGCTGACAAAACACAAGATATCTTTTGTGTTGCGGATTAAGTTGCACCGAGGGCTGGTAACAGTGAAAAAAAGTCATGATGGTATAAACTTTGTCTGTGGAAGTTAAAGGAATACTCCGCCCTCAGAATGATGTGCCTTCATTTTGTACCCACCCTCATGCTGATTAACACTCTGTAACACTTTCTTGATGTTCATCATGTAGCCGGAGATATCGGGAGCTTTTCGTTTTGAGGAAATGCCCATAAAGTCATGTTGAACGGGGTCCGGTCAAAAAAGTCCACAAAAACTTGGCAATATTCCTCCATACTGCTCGTCCAATGTAATCCAAGGGTTCTCAGTGGGCAACGTCTATAGTTTACTCGTAACGACTTCATTTAGTATATATTTTTTAGCATAAACTGTAGCATGTTTTAGTTCCTGGATGAAGTCACCAAAGTATGGTGGCCACGGTAGACCAAACCACACGGGAGTGCTTACAGAGCTTACAGCCCCTGTC
>JAVQJG010152621.1:0-12605 GCA_036024015.1 Craterocephalus amniculus
GAGATACTATGTTTCTGTGCGTGTGTGTGTGTGTGTGTGTGTGTGGGGGGGGGGGGGGGGGTTGTGGGAAAGGCAGAGATAAAGACAGACAAAACGATTGGAAACAGGAAAGAGAAAAGGGTAATGGGGAAAAAGGGAAAATGACAGAAAAAAGGACATAGATGGAGATTAAAAATAAAGGGGACGAGAAGAAGCAAGCAGTGCTTGAGCAGGAACGGACAAAGAGAGGCTGAGAGAAAGATAAAGAGGCAAAGAGGAAAGTAATCATCTTAAAGGTCTGAAGGTCTCAGTCAGACTCACTCACTGTCCTACGGCAAAGATGAATGAAAGAGTTAGCTCCTGCTGTGTGTGCGGGGATGAAGGATGAACAGAATTTCAGCAATGACCTCAAGGGGTAAAAATACGAAACAGTTGAATGTGAGTGTAGAAACACGATGACAGCATGGGACTCAGACTCCCATCTACTGTAAGGGCTGCCTGCACCCTGATGGACATGCTCTGTATTTTTGTTGAACTTCCAGAACAATCTTGTCCAAACTGATCGAATCAGCCATGTTTGTCCTGCTGAGTTTTTTTCTTCATTTCTGTAGGTTTATGACTCTGACTTGACAAAAACATGGAGAAGTGTTTTCACTGTTTATCCCCATAGAGTAGCTAATTTATAATTTTTCTTAACAGTAAACTCTCATGTAATTCATTTTATTAATGAATTAATGCCTTCACAGCACAGAAACGTCACTGGATAATTAAAAGATGTTACAGTTGATTTAAGTTAGGACATTAAGTCTAATAGTTTATTTATTCATTCATTTATTTTTTTGCTCCTCAAGGCTATCCAGCCCTCAGCCAGCTTTTGAATTTGGACTCTACCAGCTCCTAAGGGGGACAGAAACAAAACAGTTTTTCAATGACTCATTATCTGTAAAGGAATTATAGAGCACGGCTGCTTTGAATCACATTATGCGTTATTAAGTGTCTACAAAAGAAGTAACGCAGATAATCAACTGTTAATTAGCAAAAACAGACATATTGTTTTCACTCAGACTGTACAATGCTCTGAGAATCTAGTTCATTTATTTGGCTCTGGCTCCTGTTTACAGGGTGCAATCCATGATTACAGGGAAAAATGCAGCAATGGACGACATGATGCAAAGAGCTGCCAAAACTGCAGCATTTGTTTAGCTGAACAGTCAGATTGGAGGACATGGCTCTTGGCTTATCCATAATAATGACTTTTTGTTTTCTAATCAATATCAGATGCATTTCTTTGTATCTGTGATATCAACAAAGAGAGCAGGGTGAAATGCAAAGCAGCAGACATCAGCTTAAACTTGCTCTCTGTGAAGTCCCTAGCCAGTTGCTTGCTTTGATTCAAAGACTTGGGTAATTATCATGACAATTTGCTAAGGATCTGGCAGGATATAGACATTTATAATGTCTCTTTGGAAAGATCTGAACATTTAAATTCTCACATAGCTCTACCAGGTGAAAACTTCAGGGCTGTATTGACTGCATTTATATGACTACTTCATTTATCTCCACACATTTTCTTTGTCCACAGGCAAACTCAACACCTACCCTCATAAATATGTTGGACCTTTTGCAACCTATCTATCTTTATCATTTCTCTTCTTTATAGAAACCTTTTAAACGCTTTAGGAAATTTAACGGCATAAAAATTATATGCATCTTATGTTTTTATCCACTGTATTATTTTAAAGCGATTCTGTACTTTTGTAGATGCTGCTCCTGGCAACAGTTTGTGTCTGGGAAGAAATCTTGCACCTGCACTTCTGCTCTAATTCAGCTGTTAGCTCATCCTGACTGCAAGGCTGCGCTGGAGGTGCAACACACATGTAATCCTTGTTGTCCATAGGTAAAACACAATGTGCACAACAAGTGACTCAAAGGATGGAGATGTAGGCTATAACTTAGTAATAGATATAGTAAACTCAACATAGGCCCTGTGGTTAAACATTTTTCTAAGTGTACATTTAAGGAGACACAGGTGCACTTAGTAGAGGTGAAGGTTAAGCAAAACCTTATTTTGACCGTTTCCTTCAACCGCGTCAGCTTTTTAACGTTTCATTCACACTTCTGTCTTTTTATTGCATAACTTATAAGATGATAGAATTGTGTTTTCTCCTCTATTTATACAGTAGTTGTATTCATTATTCATGTGTTGATTCATGTGTTAAAGTTATTTCATGCACATGAGCTGTGCTGAGATGCAGCAAATCAAAATTGAACACTAGCTGCATACGGCTGCACAGTAGCACAGAGCTCCCTCTCTCTTTCATTGCGCAGACTTTTTTATTCAATTTAAATTCTAGTTTTCCTATTCTCCCTCTCTTTATGCATGGTCACTTCACCACCTACAAGTGTTTTGTGTGCGGATGTGCCCCAGCTATGTTTTGTAAAATAATGATCATTAGCTTCCACCAGGCGTAGGATAGTTAAAGTTAAGGGGTTGATGGGTTTTGACTATCACAGAGGGGGCACCGCTGACATCTCGCCTCCCAGGTGCCCCCCCCCCCCAGAACAGACAATCAAATTTTTAACAAATATTTACTATGAACTGACCTTTACCTGGGTAAATCTCACATGTCCAGGTGCAAGTTTGTAATATTTATCTTGATTATAACTGGTGAAAGCATTTTTTTGTCCATACTGTTTATGTTTCATGAATAGGATGTAATGGTACAAAGTCAGAAAGCAAACAATGCTGAAGAAAAACTGACAAAAGGTGGGGCTTTGCTCAAAGCAAGTTGCTTGTTATTGAGGCTTTAAAGCATAACCCAAGTAAAAATGTTGACAAAAGAGCTATAAAAAGTCTTTATTTGGTCCTTTTCTTTATGTATTTTTTAACCTGTTGAACACCTTGAATAGCATTAAAGATACAACAGTTTTTCTTTTTGGAAACATGCTCAAAAGGAGTGGGACGGAGCTATAGCTTCTGTAGTCCCACCCCCTTTCCTCAAACAAGCTGTCAACTCCTATCAACACCCAGTGATATTTATAATTATATTTACAAACATGAGCAAATACTCACATAAATCCATCTAAATATTGAGGTATATATATTTATATATAACTACAGACAAATCAAACAGAAAAACAAAGGCATTTTAGGGTGGTCACCTAGGTAAAGAATTCTAAAATAAAATTTGGAAAGAAATTAACACTTTCTTTTGGTATATTTACCATTTATTACAGTGTGACTTATCAAATTTTTTTCAGCTTTGTCATGCCTCCTAGTATCCATTAGGGGGCAGAAGACAAGAATCATAATATAGGCTACACTACAGGGTTTAGAGCCACGTTTTTACCATAAAGTGATGCAAAATGTCTCAGAAGCTGTATGTAACAAATGTACGTTTGGTTTTATGATGATAAACGTCTGTGCTGCTGCGATTAAAGCCTCGCAGGATCATAAATTTGTCATAAAAAGTGTTTGCTTTGTACATTTTTTAAGAAAAAGGTCTTATTTACATGTGCCACCCTTTTCTCAGTCTGTACAGCAGCCTGTCCCACATATGAAAATTTTCCCTGCTGTTGATATAGGCTATAAGATATAGGATTAGGGATTACATTTTCTAATATTAGTACAGTAAAATTTGTCTCATGCAGTGTAGCTTAAAAAAATCTGTTAGAGGGAATGCCAGTGGGGCAGCAAAACAAGAGAAGGATAATACTGGAGCAATATTTTATAGCACAGAGCAGATAAAAGCGGCCAGCAGAATGGAGACAAAACAGAACTAAATAAAACAATAAAACAAGCAACCCAACTCTTTGCAAGAGTGAGGTTTAACATCTACTTATAGGCTACTGTCATATCTTTATTTCTATTTATCTTAAGCAATGATGTCAGTTTGCAAACGAGCGTTTCCCGGTTTTATTTCTGACTTCCTGAAAGTGATGAAATGACACTACGCTATTGATATAAGACAGAAGCGTGACTCAGCTGTTTCTTTGCTATGTTTAGGAAACTTTTTTTTTTACTCCTGTAGGCACCCTCACAAACCATCCCGCCCATAAGCGTCACCGATTCAAATCGCAGCCGAGGCAGAGGAAGAGAAGGCTACGAGCCAGGCAGATCACACTCACACGCTGCCGAGGCGAGCAGAGGCGGAGAGCGGAGAGCGGAGAGCGGCGCGCGGATCAAGTGAGAGCCTGGAGATCCTTCAGTGGTTTTTCACTTGCATGAACACACACAGCCGCAGACCCGCCAGGATCTAACGATGTGGACCGAAGTCGGGAAACTCGTGCTATTGCATCTGTTACTTTTGGAGCTCCACTACGCTAAAGGTAAGACACTTGTCTCGGAGATGAGGGGGCAGAATGTGCATCGCTGCACGGACACACGGAAAACGCTCTGGGGACCGCTGCCGTATGAGAAACGACTTGTCTGTCAATGTGGTCTGCGTCTCTATCAACGCGGCGCAACAATGCCTTTATTAAAAACTCCAGTTAGTCTGCGGATACAAAGGTTCAAACCACGATCGCCGCTTCTGCCGCGCTTTGTAACGCTATCACAGGTGACACGAGGTGACAATGAGCTGAAGACAGCGTGGTACGCGCAGCAGTAACGGCAGCGGGGCTTAAAAAAACACTGTGATGACATGATATGATCCCTAAGTGCAGGCTGTAATGGTCTGCTTTTAATGTTTTTGCATCAGCATCTAGATGATTGGTAAATAGATCCATCATCCGCCTAAACGGATGTGAATGTGTGAGTGCAGCAGGACCCGGTGGAAAGCAGGCACTGGCGCCCTGTAGCCAACATACTGTAATGAAACAACAGGCAAGGCAGTCACGGGGATATTGCAATATCACAAATTCTACTTTAACACTGCTAAATCCTTGAATTAGCAAAAGTACACAGAGGAGAGTCCATTATTTAGGCATTAAGAGCATCTACCATAGTTTCCCTATTTACACCCTCACTGTACAACAGATGTGTGACAGATCATCAGTTCACTTCCTGAAGTTGTAGTTACAGTTTAAAGTGGCCTAACTGACATTTATGATGTGTTTCTAGTTATCTACAGTAATGGCCTATTCACAGTCCTTTTTACATTTGCATTGTAATCACTCAATGAAGCAAAAAAAGGTCTCTGACTCTTTGTTATTCTTTGACAACGCAGGAACTCATACGGAGTCTGAGTGTGAAACAGGGCAGTTCCAGTGCAAGAATGGACGGTGCATCCCGAGCCTTTGGAGATGTGATGATGATGATGACTGCTCAGACAGCAGCGATGAAGAAAACTGCCGTGAGTAGCCCTACAGTCTTTTACACGTGTTGATGCCTTCGCTTTCTCCGACATGGAATGTGTTTTATAAACGGGTGTTTTTTTCGTGAGGTTTTAGACGGATGTTTTCACATGGAGGATTTTTAAACTGGCACATATGCCGTCGGGTGTGATATTTCATTTGGCTGACAGAACAGTGTATGCCGCACATAGTTGATTGCATTAGCCGTAGAACTCAGTGAATGAACATGGACTGAGAATAAGCTCCTTATCGTTTTGCTTTGGGGCCCTTTGGAATCTCCTTCTCAGTTGTTAGTCCACAGACATCAGCGCCGAAAACTGCTGATCCTGGATCAAAGTCACATGGCCACTGGAATCTTTTTCTAATTTCACTTCTAAAGCAAACCTCTTATAAAAGCAGAGGCATGGCGTTAACTAATCTGGGCCATTTTGTGTTATTATTGACTGTGTGGAGGTTACATCTGTTAACAGTGAGACGCTGTTACTGTCTTGAAACACTCTGAATATAGAGCACAAGCACAGTTTCATAGATTGAGTCATAGCTGGGAAAAAGAGATCAAGTTGCGGGGTTATGTGTGTCATAATATTTAATGCTGAGTAATGCTGACTGCTCCAGTGCAGTTTTGTAGATATGACTCAACACTAATTGGCTGCTTTCCGATATTTCCAGGAAGACAATGTCTCAGCAGATAGTTCAGTTTGTAAAATCTTGAAGTAGACATAAAATAATAGAACTTAATATCAGTTTGCTTCACTCATAAAGAATACCGGCAGTATATATTTCTGGTAGAGCTGCCTTTGAATCCTATCATGTAATTGTATGGACAACCGGCGGGGTAATCATAGCGTTCTCATAAATTTGTCATGGTAGTAATTGTGGGAATGGCTGTATTAGCGGCAAATTGATTCATCACTTATCTTGGGGAGCAGCACACCAAGCACATGATTCTCTCATCTCACATGCCCGCCATGCTGCGCTCCCTGCGAGCATGTCATGACAATTACAGCCGCTTCTCACTGACTTCAGAGATTTATTGGGATTATTGGACAATTAGTGGGAAATACTTGATGAGAAATGGAATTAGGTTTTAATGAGCTCACCTTTGTGCTAACACGTGTTGCTGGTTCTGTTTTGTGTAAGCTACAAGAGAATTGGGAAGTGCTGCTTCAGCCGGAACGTCCGATTGCTCTTGTGGTCAAGGTGCTTCTTTAATAGAAATGTGTTCTGTACGTTTCTTCTTCCTCCCTCTCTGCCCTGCATATCGTGTTAGCTTCTGTTGTGGCTGTGCTTTTCTCTGGGGCGCTCTGTCGCTCTCTCAATCTCTTCCCCTGCTCCGTGTCTACCTTTCCCTACTTTTCCCTCTCATGTTGTTCCTTTTCACTCTCTTCCACCCCGCTTCAACCCTTCGTCGTCTGTCTCATCCCCCCCCCTGCATTGTAGCTCCCATTAAAGGGCTTTCCTCCCCAATTTTAAAATGTCTTATTAGCACTTTGGCAGTGCCAACGCCAGAAAGGTTATGCCCACTCGTCTTACGCCCACAAAGAGCATCAGCTGACAGGTTGGTTGGAGATAAATCCAGCAGCATGATTCTGGTTGCTGGAGTGATGCTCAGTGGCTGGCGCCGTGCCAGCCCTTCCAACAGATGCCAGCACTGCCACTGTGCTCCCTCCCTAAAACCAAATATCGCCAGCAAGAGCTCTGCAGAAAGGGGGAGGTAGCTGAGGAGGAGAGGGAGGCGGAGAAAAGATTAGACTGATTTGACTGAGGGGAAGAGGAAAGTTGATAGCGGAGATGAAATGGTGAACGCATGGAGTAGATATGCTGTGTCCGATTGGGAATTTCTTTGGGGCAATAGTGTGGAGCAGAATAAAACTGACAGTGGACTAGTTGACTAATAGCCCCCGACTTCTTGCAAAATATATAGAAATAAGGTGTTTTGCAGTAGTCAGACATCTAAAACCTACAGGAAGCGTGCTAAAGATGTCTGAAGCTCATAGTCCCTGGTTTAGTCGATTTCAAGTCAAACCTAAAATGACTTTCATGTCTTGTGGGAGTAACAGAAATGCAAAGAAGCTCCATCAGAGGAAAAGTAATAAAATATAAAGGAAACTAAATGAAGGGGGACTGTTTTGTCAGGTTGCTAGGCACTGGGAGGGAATTTGAAACTATATATGCAACTTCTCTTCGTGTAAGAAATCTGGGAAAACACAGTTCAGTAACACAATCGCACAAAGAAAATTCTGTTAAGGGGAGGGATGCAAAGTTATCTTCATAACTGCAGCTAAATACAGGTTTTGTGTATTTATGAGGAGCTCCTTAGTCTTATCTTTATCTAAAGCACATTTTGAGTTGATGTAAATGAAGTTTGGGTGAGAAATGTATGTTCTGAATCACAAAGATAAATGTACAGTTATCATTTCCTGGCTGGGACCTTTATGTGTGGTTCCAAAGCTTGAATGTCTGATGACTTTAGCTTGATGGTAAAGGGCCTTTACATCTGACGTGTAGTCCTGTGCGACTGGCAGAGCTGTTGTAGTTTATTCATTTTATGATTAGACTCACGTACTCTTTGTCCTGCTGGTTGATTAACTAACAAAGGAAAGAAAATACTCCTAGTTATTGAAAGGCATTCAGTTAGTTAAGCTGTCAAACAGATTAACAAAGGAAATCGAAAAATATTAGAAAATATCAGTTTAGTTTTAATTTTGTAATGTGTTTGTCTTCCATTTTTGAATAAAATGACGCAGCATTGGTTCATCAGTCGGCCAGTACACCGTGCAAGAAAGCAGGCAAGTTATTGTTTGAATTTCATATCAACAGCGTTAAAACTATTCAACAACGAATATCATGGAAACACGCAGGACTCTGTTCTACAAGCATGTTCAATCAGCAGTCATATAGTCCGTACGAACTCATGCATGTCTCACAGCAGAGGTTAACCCTTTGGCACTCTACGTCCAACAGCTGTATTAGAATAAGCCTCGGACGTCTTTTTTCTGCCTGTCCCGCTCCTCCTTGATTCCCTTTTTCCTCCTGTTGTTCCTCTCCTCCTCTCTCCTTTGCTTCACTCTCAACATGCCTCTTGGTTTATTCTTCTCTTGTTGCCCTGGGAGACGGTAAAGTGGGGATGGCTGGCGTCTGAACATGTATGTGCTTTCGTTGTTGTGAACAAAGCACAGATATGATGCACAAACGGACACATATATGGTCCAACTTCTATACCTCTGTAAGGTTGCGTAGGACCCATTTCAGTTGTGGAATCCAGAAAAAGAGAGATGGGCAGAGAAAAGAGGCCCTTATCATTTTAACAGCGGATTTAAGTGGATTTAAACATGCCTAATCCAAAGTGCCAGTGTAAAATCACGGCATATCTGAACCTCATGTTGGCTTTCAGTTGTTATCCTTCTGTCACATCACTGTAGAGTATTCTGCTCCAAATGGCCTTGGTCTGCATCATAGCTTTGTTTGTCAGGTTTTATAAAAAAGACATACATCTTAAAAACTTAACCAAATAACCGTTAGTGAAGTCAAAAATGAGGAAAACAACAAACTCCCTCTCTTTTCTTGTCACATGTTCGAATTCAGGTCTTTTAAAAACAAATTTCAACTATTAAATCAGGATTTATTCGACCTTAAAGATATTTCAAATGCAAAATTCTTACGTTCTGAACATTTTTGATGAAGCCAGAGGACAAAGTGTATAAATAGGGGTTAGAAGCAGGTGGATGGAAAGAGAGTGAGGGCGGGAGGGAAAACTGCCTATATGTTCCTGTGCCCATGTGGATGTCACAGCAGGATAATGAGTGCGAGCAGGTCTGAGAAGGAGAGCGTCTCCTTTGCGATCTGAGAGCAGCTTTCCATAGAGGAGACATCACAACATATTACACGCTGCTTCCACGGGTGTGTGTGTGTCTGAGATCCGCCTGTTTCTCACACACACCCATGATAGTGTAATAAGAGAGAGCAGAGAGGCGCTCCAGGCATGAAAGGCATTGTACTGATAGACTCACTAACACACATTTTGCTCACCAGCTGACACACACGCACACACACATACTGCCCCCTCTTACAGCTGGGGTCGGGTATTTAATGAGAATGTGAGGTCAAAGGGACCAGTAGCCTAATAAATTACACACAAACACACCTACGGCTGCCTTTCAAACCCACACACACAGGTTTAAATGTGTAAAACATCAACATGTGCTCCATCCAGCACACATACCTATTATTGCTACACACATACATATTTATCTCATGAGATAATGATGACAATGACATGCTGTCGTCATCTTGTTTTCTCTATTAAACTGAGGACATTGAAAGTTTGTGTGTGTGTTTGTTTGTGACTCTGTGCATGCAAGTCTGTTTCATCTGGTTGGACTCATGGAAAGAGAATTTTTCACAAACCAGTCCACTCCATGCACGTCACTGGTGATGAACTTGCCACCAGCTTTATTCTTTTTCTCTGACAACTTTCATCCAGTTTTCACAAATTTGCTCAACATTTCATTTAAGGTTCGGCAAATGTCGAGAACATAGAAGCAAAAACAACACACTCTTGTTCCTGACTTCTGTGACCCACGCTGCCGCTTTCCCTTTTTAAACAATAAGGCCAAGATATGCAAGACAAGAAGATGTTGGATGTTGACTTCAGAGGAAACTTCTGGGCAGAGAGAAGTTCTGTAGAAAGCCATGTTGACATGGAGGACAGTTCTATGTTCTGTAGGGTTGAGTGATGTCTGCCAAATATGAAAACATCTCAGAAATAACCATCCAATACAACATCAATTCATTTTGCTGGCTGCCTTTAGCCAAGACTCAACATGCAATCTGCACTAATTTGTGCGTTGGTTTTCAGGCTGCATCAGTTCTATATGTGTTAAAGCAGAGCAGTTAGAACACAGCTGTGAGATAAGTTTGACTTGACCTGTCAGTTTCACCGGTTTATCCCAGACATATCAAAAGATATTTGCCTTTGTCAGTGCATGAAAGTAAAAAAAAAAAACGAGTTACTTTTATTTATATATATAGTAGGTTCATCAGTTTGTCTGTTTTCAAACATTATTTCAGAAAAAACATTTGAATCTAAAGGAATCATTTTGAATTAATGTTGTTAAACCCACCACATGCAAAAGAATTTAAATAGCCTCAACACGTAGATATGAAATAACGCTTGCCTCTTCGGTCCTCCTGTTGCTGTGTCGACACATCAGTAGGCATAATCCTCCCAAAAATAGACGCTCATATCTAAGAATTAAATAGAGCATATAATATAAATACATTGTTTTTGGTACTTTAATAGATGACAGGCCCAAAATGGCCAGGTCGCCACCTTTGTCGGATAATGCTCCGTGCTTTACAAGCTGACAATACCTGGTGTGCTGAATAGGTGTTGGGTGCAGCGAAGCACAACAGCAGCGGGGTAATTTCAGCTGAGGTCAGTCCTGGCCCGAGGCGTTTGCGCTGACTCTATTTCTTTCCCTCTGTCACCATCTGTTTGTCTCTCTTCCTCATTTCTTCGCCAACACCTCTGCTTTTTCCCATCCTCCTATTTCTGTTTGCAAACCCCCCGTCTTTTACAGTGCGTGTGTGTCCGTATGAGCGTTTGCAGTAACGACTTTGCATTGACAGGAAGGGCAGGAACAGAAAATGAAACCTATAAGAATACTGGGAAGAGTAATGTAAATGCAGTGACTGACTGCACTGTCCATCTATTGTATATGCTACTGATCCAATTAGAAAGGGCCTCGGTGGGTGGAGGATTTGCATGGTTGCAAGTGTGTGTCAGGGGAAGGATGGATGGGGTTGGAGAGCCTGTGAGTTTCCCTCCGGAGTTTGCATAGATGCACAGAAAACTTCCACATCTACTGAAATGTTAGACAATATCAGCAATGCTGAAGTAGAAGTTGCATATCATTCCCACACAGCAACTGTAAATCACTCATAGGTTTAGTATGATGCTGCCGGTCTTTTAGACGGTCAAGCTGTTTTAAAAAAACGTACTGACTTCTGTCTAAGGAAGAAAAAGTCTGACCCTGAGCAGCGTCTGCCTGATGAATGACAGAAGAATAAAGGATGGCTACAATTATTCAAGGTGAAACGGAGAAAACAGAAATCTGTGAATGAAAAGGAAGACGTGAACAAAGGGAGGGAAGTTTAAGGAGGCATCCATGAGCTGAAGTTAAATTTTTCTTCTTTCTTTGCTGTTTTTCATTATCTCTCTTCCTCTGTGTATAGAGCGTACACACACTTCCCGTGTGTGTCTGTCCTGTCAGAATTAGCTTGTCGTTCTCAACAGATTACCTGGTTGTGTTTGCTTACTCTGATGCAAAGTGACTTATTGTTCAAAGTCAAACTCAGATAACGCTACAATCCTTTTTCCGCTCCAGGTTTATGTGTGCATATTTAGCTGTGTGTTGGCTGGGTTGCTGTGCTGCTCAGTCATTATGGCCCCTCCCCAACTCAGCTGAGTCTGACAGCGTATCATAGTATTAATCCCCAACTCAGATTAACCAAACGGTTTCCATTTTTATTATTTACATTTGCTGTAATCCTGTTTTTCACCTTGTGCTCTGTTGCCTGGTGCTTGTAGTCAGAGAGCGGCATTTGAAACGACAAGCAAGAATACTGATGAATAAAACATGGTTGCTAATTCCAATCTGTTGGGCTGAAATTTAGATAGGGCCCCTGAGTGCAGTGTCAGAAAGTTTGAACGCTGAACTTAAAAAGTGGAGCAAAGTGAGTTCAGCCTGACTGAGAGTGATGCTTTTCATTTTCCCAGTCTTACACAGGGTCCGACGCTAAGGTTTTTTCCTACTTGCCCTGCCGGGCAAGTACTTCTCAATTCTATTTGCCCCATCAAATTTCTTACTTGCCCTGCCAAATAGGTCATGCAAACCTTTGCTCACGACTTACATCTTTCTAAATTAAATTTCCTGTTGACTGTATACTATACTCTATACTAAACAACACTTCTTCCTTCAGAAGAATATGTCATTGGTGACATGCATTGGAAAACAAAAAACAATACAATTCCCTTATGAGGGTCCAGAAAGAAGTATGTGTAAGTATAAGTACGTTACACCCTCCGTCCCCTGTCTGAACATCTGAGCCGCCTGTTTAATGCCCGATCACAGTTAAAATCCTGCACTGAAGGGCCTTCAATCACCAAAAACATAAACTTGTCCAACATTTTAACAGATGGCTGCTCCTCCAGTCAGATTTTATTTCATTGCACTGAAGCCACACTCACATGCTGCAGTGTTACACAGAACAGTTCTGTTCTGTGTAACAATCATAACTTACTGATTTAAATCAGGTTTTTACTCTGA
>JAVQJG010152638.1:0-15246 GCA_036024015.1 Craterocephalus amniculus
CCCCCCCCCCCCCCCCCGCCCCCCCCGGAGAAGGAGCCGCTCTTTCTCAGGCTCCTGCTGAGTTCACTGTCCCGCACACTGAATAGCAGATTATTCTGAGGAGGCCAGTGACGAAAAAAGAAAGATCATGTCTGCAGACAGATCTGTGAAATGTCTTTAACTTTCATTAAAATTCTTGCCGCTGTCAATACATTTGTAAACAAATATATACGTTTGCAAAAAGAAATTACGCTAAATTTTGCTTTCTTGAAATGGGATTGTGTCGAGTCGTTGAATTATGTTCAGGTTAGCTTTATTTAGCATCGATTCACAACAGTCACCTCAAGACCATACAGTGCAATCCAGTTATAATCCATTTGAATCAAATTAAATTAGTCCAGTTCATAAGGTTTGTGTTCATTTAAAGCCACTTAATTTAAAAAATATCCAGCTGAGGAAACCAGGGATTGCATCAGATTGTCTCTGTGATTTAGCTTGTAGCCGCCCATCCTGAGCAGACAGTGACAGAGGATGACGATGTGTGAAAAACATATTTTTAACGGGTAAAAAACCTCCATCAGGGCCAAACTAGAATCGAGTCTACCTGCCAGCTAGGGTAGCTAATGTCTGTCCCAGTACTTCTATATCATGAAAGCATGGAGGCTGCTCATTGGTCAGGGAAACTCATCACCTGTGGTTGTAAACAACTCAATGTGAGGTCATTTGAATGTCAAGCAGTTCAACATCCATTCACCATTAAAGCAAACTGAGCTCTAAGCAGTTTTACTGGCCTGGATGACCCTGGATGACACCTAGCGGACTGTACTTGTAGTTTAGTCATGTGACCGCTTAAACCATGTTACATTCACCCTTTCACACACACATTCATCCAGCTCTTACGTTGTTACATACTCAGTGCTTCTATACACATTCCTAAGCACATCAGGAGGCGACGTAACCTTCAGTGTCTTGCCCGAAGACACGTCGACGTGGAATCTGAGGAATTGGATTGCTGAAATTTTAGCAGATGAATGCTCTTTCTGCCTGAGCTACAAAAAAATAATGTTATGTAAACATATGTGATCATAGCTGGAAGTCGATCATAGGTGCCACAATTGGCCTCGAGTACATTAGAAGTGTCTAGAACGTAAACGGGCTAACAAATCTGAGTTTGACCGTCACTTTGTTTTGATCACGTCCAAGCAGAAACTCCATGATCGTGTTCAGTCAACAAGGCTTTTACAGTAATGGAAAGCTGTGTAACTTTAAGGTCCAGCACGGTGTTTCCTGTGTCTGCCAATAACGTCACAACCAGGCTGATCAGACTTTTTTTTATGATCTCCTTGTATTACTGCCGTCATTCTGTTTCTGAAATTCTAAGAACATATGTCAGAAAACTGGATGAGAAAAGTGTTGAGTCTCCAGTGAGTTCTACTCTATAACCACCTGAAAAATACTGCACTTCTCTCTGTTGCTCACTAGAGGGATAGTTTGCATTTTAGAGGGAAATATGGACCAAGCTCACATGAGCTCAGAAGCTATGGAAGTTGGTTTATGATCACTGTTACAATACAGAAGCAAGAGCGAATGTCCTGCTTGTCTAAATGGTTCCCTGCTGTCACACCGAACTGAAGTTAATGGGTCATGAAAGGGTTTGTGCAGAGCTTGATAACAAGCTTTAAAGGACGGTTATATGATTAGAGTCTGGCGTGTTACAGTGGTGGAACATCTCAAACCTGCTCCTGGATTAGTTCTTGAGGATCGCAGCAACCAATGTGGCGAGGATGAATTCAGCATAAACACTCCAGATGCACAAAGCATCTGAAGGCTGGTGGGTCACATTCCAAGGCACCGTCCTGCTTCCTTTCAAAAAACTTGAATAACTTGTTTTGTTTTGGAAAATGATTTGGTTTGACCAAAATCTTTGAAGCCACATGATGCGGTACATCAGCACGGACGTCCCGTCATACATGAAACGTAGCATGCACGTCTTATCGATGTAAACTTTTATTCCGATTCACAGAGACGTTGTCTATGCAGCCTCCACATCTGGTGACATCTGTGGGTGGAGCCTGTGGCAGTGTGCTGAACTCGCTTCAGTCTTTCATAAACTGCAGCACGGTGCCGCAGACAGAAACATTCAACATCATCCCCAAACTGGAGATAAGGTTCTGAATGATTTAAGGCTCGTGGCTCTCACTTCACTGGTAATAAAAGCTTTGGAGACAAATATTAGAAGTCACATTACTGGTGGTGTCACCTCGAGATCCCTGCTGCTGTTTGCAGACTTCTTTTCTTAAATGTTACTGCATGCAGCTGCTCACCTGGACCACCATCATTGTTTGATTACTGATGTTCATAGTGCCCTGATGCTCCGCATCCTTTTACATGGATGGATAAATCATGACTAACAAACTATCTGGTGAAATCTGCCGAGGACACTGTCTTGCTGCCTCTGCTTACTGCCCCAACGTTACATCTCTGCTTCCATTTGCTGGTAAACAGGGAGCTTGGTATATTTTTTCTTTCAAAATTGAGGATCTCCTCTAGAAAAGTGACTGCTTGGGAATTCCTTTGGAGATAATCTTATAACTTTCTATCACTTTTTCATGGAAACTCTGGTCGTTTGAACTTCATCAGGCTGCATGATCAGACGGGCTTCGATTCATTAATGAAGCTTTAAGATCTTTGGAGGTCCTGTTAGCTCTGTTTGCCCTGTGAACAAATGATCGAACCGTCCACAGGAGTCTGAGACCCCTCACAAGTTTTATATATCGGCTTTGTGTGACTTTCATCCGGTTGTGGACTGCAGGACAAAGCCAGACAGACAGTTGTCCCCACGGTGAATCCTGACCCTTCTCTTCCTCAGTACGACAACCCCCCCTTTCCCATAGATGTCTCCCGTTTTGATTGAACTGCACACAGCATTTTCAGCTTTTCATTTATTTACCTGAGTTTTCCTAAGTTTTGTAATAATTTTGTCTAACGCACTGTGTCCATGGTGATGCTGTCCCTGTGCCTTATTTAATAAATAGTGCTCTGAGCTGATCTGAATTTGGTTTTTGTGATAACAAATCTTTTTATCTGTGCAAAGTGAAACAAAGTCAGAGATCCTGCAGGTTTGCCTTTAATTGTCTCCGACTCATGTAACCCTCATCAAAAACCATGAGCTGCTTTCTTTTCACTGTAAAGATAAATCTTCCAAGCACAATAACAGCTGCTCATATATTTCTAAGTGCATTTGCTGGAATGTGAAAGAGTGTGTGATTTCTCCCACAGGCTTCCTCTCCTGCAGAGACACCGGAGGCTTGTCCTGCCCGTCCACAGCCTGGTGTGTCTCGCTGCCTTCGGCCTGGCTCTGCCGCTCGCCATCAGCCTCTTCCCTCAGATGTCTAAGGTACTTCCTCACAAATATATTCAACCCGATGGGTGAGTGTGGCGTACTGTAATAGTGTTCTCAATGTTAGAGTTGTTAAAGTTTTTTTCTGTTTTCTGCACTGGTCGGCAAGATTTGCATGATTACAAAACAAACAGCTGCTGTTGAAGAACAACGAGGTTGGTGAGCTGGCAGCAGTTACACCTGCTTAAAAAAAATCAAAGGTGAGAAGGATTTACAGTACTGAGAAAAAAAATCCTTCAGAAAGCCCAAAGAACTGCTGCTTCAGACCAGTTCAGAAGATTTCAATGAAATCTGGCTGCGTGGAAGAGAAATAATAAAAATGAGGTGTAGTGTAAGGTTTCTACAGTAGCCTGCTGTACTGCAGCACAATAAATGATGATGAAATGAACTGTGGCTTTTTTTTTAATTGTTTGTTTTTCTTTGCTCACATCTGACTCAGTCTCCATGTCTGAAATCTTCCTGACCTCTCGAGTCTCTCCTATCGCGTTCCCTCCTAATCAGGCGACACAACCTGCCTTGTTGTGATCTGATCGCATCATACTTGTGCATCGTCTTTCCACGGGCATTTTCCGTTTTTGCTGGAAATGATGAAGTGGCTTCGTTTTTCAGAACAGACCTTGCATAGAAATCCCAAGATATCAAGGTGGCTGCGCCCAGTACCGCCTGTAGTCCATTATTTCTTTAATAATAACAAATATTTTTGTGCCCATTAAAGGGATGCTGTGTAACTCTTGGCCAGTAGGGGGAGCTGAACCTGTAACTTCCCACTGAACACACTGTGCTGTCGCAAAAATAAACAGTTTCCATCCTGTGGAATCGTGTTGCAGACCAGCCTGACCAGCTGATATGGAAGAAATTTGGCTTCAGGAAGTTTTCAAATAAAAATTTCACTATTGAAGGATGGAGGTATGTGACTTCTAGACTTAGAGTGCATCTAGTTATATATGATCCATTTATCTCCTGGTTGTTTTGAAAACGTGCCAGATCCGCTACCATGAAATTGGCTGCCGCTCGGAGCGCTAACACTCATCAAACGCTGTATATCGACCCCAGAAATCATCCATCATTACTCACATTAGGCCGATGTTTGGGCCCAGAGCTGCACTTTCCCTTTAAGTGTCTAGTGTTACTGGGTTGTTATTATCATAATTAGGTTGTTATGGTGGGGTTAATTGTGAAATGTCATGTCGTATATATGGTTTAGCAAATTGGCTGCTGTTTTCATTGTGCACGTCATCATTTGGTTGATTTCCTAGTTTTATACAACATGATTCTAGATGCTCATAACTGGCCATCTTGGAGGCATTTTTTTCCCAGTTTGGCGCAGTGGGAACGGCAATCACCTGATAATGGCTTCACTTATTCTTGGGCGCTCTGAATTCTGAGACAACTGGAACAAACCATTATTCCCTGCCACTGATGCCATCCAGGCCAACTTTAGCCCCAGTGCCTTCACACGTGTTATTCTGCTCATTAAACGCCGATGCCAAGATTTTGTTTTTCACTTCGTCTCTTTCCGTCTTCGTTTTGTCTGTGCCAAGTGACTTACTAACACAAGCCAACCGTTTCTGGCTTTAAAATGTTTAGGATTTAATTACCACTGGAAATAGCTCAGACAGCCATATGGCAAAAAACTTCAGACATATGTGCCGCCAACAGTCCTGTGAAAAACTGCCTCTCGCTCCACGGAGGGGCCTGTTTTTCTCTCACAAGTCCTTTTTGCACTTTTGCAAGGATAGCAGATGAAAAAAAAAAGGGGGGGGGGAAAGATCTCCCCAATAAGCAACATGAATGGCCTCCTCCCCTGGACACCCCGCCTACTCAGTTTGTCCCACTTCCCCATTTCACACCTAGCAAGATGCCTGATTAGGATTCTGCCTCCAGCTCCAACAGCCATCTGTCTCTGGTTCAAATATTAGGAGATGCAAAGCTCAAATTAGACTTTAATCTGCCAAATTGGCTCTTTTTGCACATTAGCACCAAATAAAGGAACATTTAAAGCCTTTAAGAATGATTTGCTTACATAGAAAATGGTTTCAAATCTCACATGTATTTAGTATGCAAACTTTGATCTGATAGCTTGTGCCAAATATTTCCATTTGAGCCGCTGACCTTCTTGTTCTGCTTTGATTCCCACAGATCAGTGTGAATCAGCTAGAGCCAGAGATCACTATGGCAACAGATTGTGAGATTGTGACATACAATAAAGGACTCTGAGCGATCTCCGCTGACTTTCACGTGAGGAAGGACCCGCGGCTCATCAAGGGTCAAACCGTCAGTGTGGAGGAGGCAGCATACGTTTGCAGGGAACATAATGAGAATTCATGTTAATGTGAAGATAATGGTCGTTAAATAAGCAGAAACAGTGAAGGGGAAATACGCACCACAACCTCAGTGTGTCCCCGACACAACAACATGGACGCTTACCAAGGAGATGATGCCAAATAAGCAACACATTCAAAGCTCCATGGCAGATCACACTTGGGCCACTCTGATGTCTTATCGGTAAAGAAGGAAGGATTTTCTGTCCGGTAATATGTTTTCCTTTCCCTGCTTTTCTCGCCATAACCTGGAGATCACAGATAATTAAAAAAAGTCTTAACATAGATTATTTATAAACAATGGATGTGGTTTCACTGTTAATGTGAAGGTACCTGTAAGTGCAGCATCACTGAGAGCTGCTTGGCCAAAAGTCAGTAGAAGCTACATGATAATGTACAATGATTATTATTTTGTTTTGTTTTTTGTTCTTTTTTACAGATAAGTACAATGACAACCTCCCAGTGGATCTTAAATTGACAGAAATTATGTTAAATATACTCTGTTAAACAAACTGTAGACTTGATCAATTCCGGCTTCACGATTGGTCCATTCCTCAGCTGTCTGGCAGCCTATAATCAGCGTTTTATGATCCTCCTTATGCTCTCAGACAGATCTGGACTGCAGGCAAATCTTATCAAACCTTGATCACATCATGTATTTACATTTCCCCAAGGCAATCATCCATGAGGGTGATGGTTGCATTTTAAATAAAGAAATACATCATAGTTGTAACCATGATCGTTTTGTAGCTACATCTGACCCATCTCTTCCTTTTTTATAAGTTCATTAAAATAACTATTGAGATTTATATTTAGAAACACTTGATTCACCTCAGAAGAGCAGTTCACCTGTAGTTTACACACAGGATCACACGTTCGAACATGCTTATACATACTTTATAACATACTGGGCCCATATAGAGAAAATATAAGGACAGAGGATCCTGACAAAGTGAAAGATCAACACAAAAAAAAGAGAAATGCTGAACAGAAATAAGTGATATTGACCAGTCCAGGTTCAGTTTCCTGACTCTTTGTTCTACTTTGGGACAAAACTGTTTCTGATGGTAAAAACTGAACTCAAACAGCAAGATGTGATGAGGATTTTTTAACTCATGGCCTCATTCACCGCCCTAAGTCCTACTTAGACCATTTCTACAAAGATCACGACAGTCATGAAATTCTTCACAGTTAGGATTTATCCTGAAAGAACAAATCCTACGAACGCTTAGGAGTCATGTTACTTACATGCCTAAATGCTTATACAGAGTGTTTGAGCTATTTTCTATTGTTTACCAAAACATTAAGTTATTTGTGAATAGTGAGATATTCCAGATTGTGTCCTAATATTATCATTTCCATCCGGGGAAAATTCAGCCATTCATTTTGGTATTAAGCTGCAACTTACGGCCAGCTGGCGTGTCCTAACAAATGAACGAACCAACAAATGAAAGAGATTTTTCAAAGATTTTCACTAAATGAACCATGAAATGAGAAAAATGTTTTTCCTCCCATCATAATAGTTTAGCCTCTGAAGTAAACGTACTCTGTATTTTCCATTTTCAGCTGATAGTGAAAGACTCTGCCAAGATATTTTACCATGAAGACCACCGGCTTCAGGGCTTTTTTATCTCGCTAATCAAATTTGTTTGTGACACATTTCCGACTGGGTAGTTGCCATCCCACTGTTTCGTGGCTCATGGTGGACAGGAGGACAGACTCATCAGAGAAGTTAACCAAGAATCTGTGTTCACAGAAGTCCTGCAGCTGTCGGTGGGCATAAAGGGTAAGAAAAGTGACAGCATGCAGACCTGCTGAATGGTTAGTGTGGACACTGATTGAAACAAGAGGAAACTATACCAATAATACTTCCAGATGCATTCAGCCATTCTGCTATCACATGCAATGGCTTTTATGATTCATTATGTTGATAATAAAGAAAAAATGTGTCGTTTTAACATGTAACAGAAAAAAAATGTTTATCAGTTAGAGGAGAAATGAACTAAGGTAGGACTTGAGAGGCTGATCCAATATAGAAAAGTTAAACACAATACAGATTTCAGTGTCTCTAAAAATACAGCCTTAGAGCAAGAAGGAATACAATATGGCAAATAACAGATGGTTTAACGCTACAGGCTTTCTGTTCCTGCAGTTTGATAGAAATGTCAAATTAACGGTGACATTAAAATGGAAAATTTTCTTATTTTCTGTGTGAGTGGAGAAAACGAGTGCATGTCCATAACTCCGAAACATAGAAATATGTCACAATCCAGGGTTAGGAATAAGTAAACCCATTAATAATACTTCTGAAATATGTGACGCACAACCAGGTATTTTGTAACATGAAAACTTAACTTTCAATGTTAATTATAGTACCTGCTACCCTTGAAAATTAAAACAGTGAGAGTGTAAAATATTGTGTGGGTGGAAATAATTTCTTCTATGGTCCCTTCTTCCTTGCTTTTGTAATCAAATCACCCTCATCACACGTTGTAACGTGGTGAGATGCAGAGCATTGATGTTGTGACAGACTGATGGCAACATTTTCACTATGAATCACTATCATTTTAACACATTTAATTATTATTACAAGTGTTTGTCCAATCAGCTATAAAATACCATTCTTTAGCTTCACCATATCGTCCCAATATTCTGGTCACTTCTGGCTTTGGACAGATGAAGATTGCAATGGCTGAAATCCACAAACCAAGTGGTTATGTCACATCCAGCTTTTTATACAGACAATTGCCTTTAAAGGGAAACCTTTAGCTTTGTGGGATAGGGTTAGTTTTTGTCTTGTTTTAGTTGCGTTTATCAACTTAAACAAGTGTGTTAATCAACATTTTTAAGTTGGTACAGGAAACAGGACTTGTTCATGTTTAAAATGATGCCACATAGGATGACGCAATAATTGAGAGTTTTTATATAATATAATATAATATTATATAATATAATATGTAAATTTCTATAATTGAAATCATAATTATACTGTATATAATTTATGTAATTTAATTTCTTTTTAAATTTCTCCTCAACACAAAAGAAACTGACAAACATTTTCACATGGTTTCTGAGAAAAAGATTTATTTTTTTGTTTCTCTGAGGTAAAATTATTCTATTAACTATAAATGAAAAATATTTCTTTCTCTATTTTCCTGTCCAGTTATAAGATGCAGATCTTTGTTTGTTGAAATGTCTCTTAGTGTTATTTAATTGCTTCTTCTTTCGTCCCCATCCGTATGATTAGTATGTTTGCACGGTTGCCGAGGAAACGGTGCACCATAGGTTGCAGTGAAGCGTAATTCGACAAGAGGGCACTTGCATTATCAGTGGAGGATGCAGGGTGAGAGGTATGACACCCATAAAGACAAAGCCGTGTTCAGAAAACATGCCTCTGTGAAAACAAACACATCTGATTTCTATTTAGTTATGTTTTGGTTGTTGTGCATCACACTGTCAGATATTTCTTTTGCCTGCACTGCGTGATTAGTTACATCATGGGTTCAATATTTCTTTCAAACCAACATGAAATTAAAACATGTAATTCCTGAAAATCTTCAATAATCTGACCAAAGCAAGGAATCGCTGTGATTAAACCAGCTGATGTGATTAGGTTGGCTTTGCTGAGGCTTCTGCAGCAGCTACAGCAGCAGGAATCTTCCGCCTCCTTCCCTCACCTCCCAACCCTGGGATCGTCCAGAGACATTCCTGCTTTTCACTCAGTCTCCTGTCTGCTGACTCAGGCGACAGGAGGTGCAGCGTTTAGGGAGACGAGTGTGATTTTCCACATAATTATTGCCCTAACAGACAACTAAGAGGCGCAGCTGCTACTAATTGTGCTAACCTCCAGCTAAACCAGGTTGTGACCAGCCTAAACCAACCTTCTCTTTGTATCAGAGCTCATTTTGTAGTGTTTATTTAGATAATAAGGAATCGTGACGTCCTTTTAGCGTGTATTTGCACCTGCAGTGAGTATAGGATGTCCTGGGAACTCAAAACAAGCCGTGTGACCCCTCGGCACCTCCAGATGTCTGATGCATTGTTCACCTTTGTAAAAAGGTGAGACTACTGCCGTGTATTTTAGTCCTACATCTCCTCGCTTTTCTCCTCCGTCTCTCTGCCTCTTAGCTTACAAAACAAAACTCCTGGGTCAGACTTCAGGGCTCTTCTGTGAAGCCTCGGGGTCATTAAGCAGAAGCTCCTTCCGTTTCTTTTTGACAGGTGATTACTGAAGTAGTTGGTGAAAGGCCTGCTGCACTATAGTAACTACTTTCCCTCTTTTTAGTTTGAAAAAAAAAAAAATGTTTGCACTCGCGATGGGAATTATTTCTCTGCTGGAATTCAGAGGAAATACCAGCCGATAGGAAACACACCTGACACCTGTGCAGATGTTTTGCAACATTCCTAACATAAACAGCACACAGTAGTTTACGACCATAATGAGCCCTTGTAGGTTTATAGATACATCCTGATTCCAGTTAATATTCCTAGAGACTGTTTTATTAGTTTATTAGATTTTTCGTTGAAATTGTCACCAGCAGCCTGCTTTAAAAACTGCATGTCTATCATTGTTACATCACTTTTATATTTTTATTTCACATTTTAATCATTTGCAAGGTGAAAATATGAACTGATGTAGTTTTGCCACAGTTAGGTTGAACACGATGTTCATCTTCCTTCACAATCATGTAAGTGTTCTTACAGACCAAAGCAGTTTATATCTACACTACGCCTGAAAAACAGGTGACCCATACCGGTCGTAAGAGCAACTGCATGCTTAGTTGCACCGCAATTAAGCTCGAACTATGTTTCCTGTCTAATCATGATAAAGTAGTAGCCTATTTATTTCTAACACTCACCAAATGTTACAAGGCTTCATCCTAAAATGTTGTGTTAACATATATGGAAGACAACTGTCCATGAGAATTACAGTTTCATGGTAAAAAGAATGTATTTTAGTCCTTTCATGAGCATTTTGTAAGCATAACCAAGTAATTTTTGTTTACCGTCCTACTATGAAGACACAAAAATCTTTTGTTTAAACATGCTTTTCATTTACTCAGACGTGTAAAACAGGCTGTTGTATCTTGACACCACATTGTTTGTAGTTTTTGTATTCTGTTATGCCCCTCCTAACCACTTGTAAGGATTTTGTTCTTTCTTAAATCAAACACCTGAAAGTGAAGTCTGTTGTGTGGAAATATGTGAATCGTAATTCCTTTCTACTACCTGTAGAGGGCAGGAAGTTACAGGGCACAGGGTCAACACTATATTTTTCAATGACCATCCTAATTGAATAACTTATGAATAAAAGATTTCATCTGCTAAACATCCCATGGGTACAGATTTTAATTGCGTCCTTCCTGATACTAATATATTTTGTCAGCAGGCATATCTCGACTGCAGGCAGGCTGGTTAAATGGTGGCTAGATAGTCGCATATCTCCAAAATTCCAACATTTGCCTCTGTGTCAATTGTAAAAATTGTCTGTCACACAGACCCTAATACAATCACAACCTGGATGCTCTTTCTTACCATGGATATGAATAACCAAGAACATTTCCCAAAAAAAGCTGAAATATGCACTCATATTCATCTGATTGTTTGTATTCATAAATGTCATAATCTGAGATTACCTTGTACCCAGAGAGGTTGTGGTACTTGGTATGGTTGATATATGGCCTCCACTTACTGTTATACACTTTAAAAGACATTTTTACATGTGGCAGTAGCAGGGTTCTAGCATGCACCGATCAGGGTGACATGATAGTTTCTCATACAGTGCCACTGGAAAGTTCAAATCTCATCCAAGACTTGTTTCCATGTTTGGTCTTAAAATACAAAGATTTCCCAAAACTCTAAGTCTTTTCCTCTGTAAACTTATAAAAATGTTTTTAGTAAATATCCCTTTTATACCCAATCCTGGCACCGTCACCTCACCTGTCTCTAACTCTTCTCTTTAATGTCTCTGTCTTTATTTGCTTCTCTTTCAACTTTACGTGGGTTCTGGCATCAAATTTAAAAGTAAAAAGAAAAACACTTAGGGCCGACCAATTTGTCGGCTGCCTGATATACAAAGGCTGATTCCAACAATACCACTGGCATTATACCAGGGCAGTCTAGATTTTAAAATGAAGCACATATTTCTATCTTTTTGTTTTCACAGCCCCTTAATGCAGCCCACTTAGTAGTTGTCCCAAAATATCACGTTAAAACAAGTCACTCTAAAATCCAACAAAATGCATTTGTAATGCTGATTCAGATCTCTTCCAGATACTCCCATGAACATTCTTTGATATAATTAAATGCATTTTAAAACCAAATGAAGTGAGATTTCCTCTTTTAACACACATTTCAAAACCACAATTTCATTTTGTTGAATAAAAAAAAATTCTGTCACTTTCATTTACAGTCTTGCCATCATTAAAATTCTTGTTAAACTGTTATTTTGTATTTTACTTGTATGTCGTTCTGTTTTTTTTTAAAGTCTGGAATCATATTCTGGGTGTTCAAAGTATTTGCATTCATGTACCATGCATACTGTGTTTATCCATGTTCTTATTTCATATGTCAGCTGATAGATACTTCACCCCCAAAAATTTCATAGTGGTTGATCTTTACTAAATACACTAAAGTGGATCAAGACTTCATCATAAATATTTCTTGGGAATCAGCTTTTCTTTTTTGTACTGTACATACTTGCACTTTTTTTAGATTCTGATTTTTTCCAGGACGTTCCTCAGGCTATCCCATCTCAGGTTGAAGGTGAGTTCTAAAAACCTAAAAAAATTGGATATAGGACATCCTTCATCCTCACATCCTCCTTCCCTCGCACCACTTCACCTCAGCTGAAGAACAAGCCCTAATGAGTAAAACCATGAGCTGCTATTTGGATTCAAACGCTGCATGCAGAACATTAGAATTACACAAACACACTAAATCTCCCAGCCATGAAATAATTCTTTCTTTTATTTCTAAACCATCTCTTTGTAATAACATGTTCTTCTTGAAAAGTGTTTAAATCCGCTTTATTCTACACACAGTGCCTACTGAGTTTCTGCAGCAAACAGAGACGTCGTCCATCACCCACACTGACCGCTCCAGCATGGCAGAAGGTGCAGCTCGTCTGATGTCATGACATCAGAGGGCCTCTGCAGCTCCTCGTCTGTCCTGGAGTCATGCACAAATGGTCTTGAGTCGCCCCTCTGAAGAATTCTCTCAAGCAAAAGCCCTCGAAAGGCTCTCGAGTCACGACACGGAAAAGGAAAATCATGCAAGGAGCGACAGAATCGGATCGTCTCCCGTCTGTTGTTCTGTTGGTCCTGATCACGTTCGCTGGGCCGCTTAAAAGTGAGTCAACGCATCTCGTCATTAAGGAGAAATCTGAATTGATGTGGTGCACAGGTGGCAGAGTGGATGAAGTGAGTAATGAAGTGTTAATGACCTATTAAAAAGAATCTTTGATGAAACAAGTAGTCATTGAAAAACAAGCTCCTTTAGTGGCATATGTACAATAAAAATGATAATGATGAACATAAAACAAGCACTGTGGTGGAGGCTGATGTTTCCCTTCATCCTTGGTTCTTTCAGCATCTTTCTGCATCCACAGACATTCAGGATGGAGGTCAGCGAGTGTGGCACCTTGATGAAGATGTGGAGTGATCACATATTTTAGTCCTAGAGTCTTCCTCTATATTCGTCTAATTACACTTAATAATATTACATAATAAATAGTGTTGGTCCTCTGGTGCGTCCGAAGGAGACGCCGGGGTTAGGGCACCATCGCCGGAGGTTTTTAGTCCTCTGAGGTCACGTCTATGTCCTCGGAGCTGGCCTGCTTGGTGGCGATGCGCCATCTGTTAATGTGATGGTTTCCTTTCTTCTTCTGCTGGCTCTCCGGTCCCTCCTCCTCCAGCTTCTGTCGCTTGTACTTGGTCCTCCGGTTCTGGAACCACACCTTTACCTGGACAGAGCAAGAGGGTAACCCCAGAGAGTAAATACAAAAACAAATAGCTCTATTTATTTTTTGGAATCAAAGTAAGAGTAACTTATTGTTGCCTTAAGATTTTTTAAATGTCATTTTTAAGGAATGTTCTTTTTATTTTGCTTTGATCCTTCAGGCAGAAAGAAGCACTTTTACTGACATTCACCAAATTCAGCTAAGAACAATCTTTTAAAAGCAGCTTCAACCATGTGCACCTCTTATTTACAGTTTTGCTTTTACATCTTTGAAAATAAAAGCTACAACTTCTCTTCTTAAATTAGTAAAAATATATAATTTTTATTTTTGCAACCATGAAAATGCCTCCCACCTACTGTGGCTTTTATACCTGGAATATGATCTCAGCCGACTGACTTGTGCTTCTAAGGATGCATTTTTTAAATAGCAACGCATCCAGTCAAACTGATATCACTTTTCTCCTCTGTTGCATCTTGATTTTCACTCAGCTTCAGGCTGATTCTGATCAGTAAAAACTATTTTCAGAGTTTGGTGATATTTTTCTTCATGCAAAGAAGGGTTAGCATAGTTAATGCAGCATTTTAGTTGTATTTTCTCCAGTTCAATTGTTAAATAAGTAACTCCAGTTTTGAGGAGAAACATATTCCACTTTATTATATGACCCCCATACAATTCAGTCTAGTTGGATCATAGAACTCATGAGTATAATCTTGGTGTATATTTTAGCATGAATGCAGAGGAAAAGAAATCAAACTTGAGTGCTACTTTTAATCAAATCAGTGACTTGGGAAATATCCCTTTATAAGCTTATTAGGCCCAACCTACACCCAGATGGTGTGGACTCATTGGACTTGGATGTCAATAATATTTACTCTCTTTATTGTTGAGCAAGCCTGACTTAAAAACATCTGAGAGAAAAGGTGTGGCTTTGGTCTGATTAGTAATAAAACAACGTCTCTGGATTTGGTGCCACCAGTGCGTCAAAAGAATTAAATTCATGCTCAGAATCACACTAACGGGGTTCCTTAATTGTTCTACTGCTACTGCTGCTGCTACTACTACTACTACTACTACTACTACTACTACTACTACTAATAATAATAATAATAATAATAATAATAATAATTAATAATAAATAATTTTAAAACGCGTTAATTGTTGTTTTCGAAACTATAATAGTCTTCATCCCATTATTTCTATATGATCATTTAGAGTGGATTGGTGTAAGGTGCGCGTGAAGTGTCCAAAACGGATTTAATCAACTGAAAGAAGCAAGCAACCTGTGTTTCGGATAAACTCAGACTGTTCGCCAGCTGCTTCCTCTCGGCTCCGACGACGTAGTGGTTCTTCTCGAAAGCTCTTTCCAGACGGAGAAGCTGCGACGGAGAGAAGGCCGTCCGGATCCGTTTGGGTTTCCTGGCGAAAGGACCATGAAGGAGCAAGCTGTCCTGGGACACGTCGTTACCTGACACACACAACATGGAAACCTTTTAATTTAATTTAATTTAATTTAATTTAATTTAATTTAATTTAATTTAATTTAATTTAATTTAATTTAATTTAATTTAATTTAATTTAATTTAATT
>JAVQJG010152654.1:0-15894 GCA_036024015.1 Craterocephalus amniculus
GAACGGCTGAAAACAAACATGGAGATGTTGGAATTACAAAATCTAGCGAGTTTTGATCTCAAATTACATCTTTTCCTCACAAAACCACAAAGGTAAGATTGTATTTCTGTTAGTCCCTCGAAGTAAGTGTTTTTTTACTTTTGTATTCTTCTGCTGCTGGTTCAATGGGTTTTTGTCGTAGGGAAATAAGAGTGGTACTGTTGAAATCGTCAGGGTCTCAGCTTTCATTTGATATGCAGTTTGCTGGTGTACCACGAAGTATCGCTATCGAGAGCTAGCAATGGAAATGTGGAGAGTGGGTTGACATTCTGGGACAAATCGGATTTTGATATTTGAGCATTGATATGCCTGTTGTGTGAGATGGCTATGGAGTATCTAAAAATGACTGATATGGGCTTGTAGCAGAGGTTCTCATGTTTAATTTTATGTGCCATATGACTATATTTCTGCATGATTAGCACTACGTTGGATGTCTTTGCTGCAGAAATTCTTTATTGCCCCCCGCACGGGCAATGGGGCTTAAGAGGTTAAGCAGTACAGAAAATGAATGAATGTTGATGTCGCGGGCTGAGAAAAAGGTCCGTTAAAATGATACTGGGCACTGCTGGAAGGATAGAGACAGCAGGGCAGTATTAAAAAGAGTCCATAAAAGCGTTATTAAAACTAAAACAAATATAATAAAAATCCTAAAAAGTAACTAAAGTAAAGTAAAACGGATGTGGAAAGTCATTCAAAGGGCACGATAAAAGGTCTCCTTAAACAGAGTGCGTCTTCTCCTCCGGCGGCTCTGGCCATAAGCTGCCCCCGGGCATCCTGCAACAGGCTCTGGGCCGCCGCGTCCACAGGTGGCGACCAGCCTGGGCCATAGGACTCTTCTTGGGCTCCGCCATTCCGTCCACCACCAGCCTCGTCCTCCTTGTCCACCTGGTTCTCGTGCTCCTCGTCTTGGTCCTGGTCCAGGTCCTGATCGCCGCCGCCATCATCATCATCATCCTCATCCTCATCGTCATCACCATGGTGGGTGGATGGACGCACCGCTGCTCCCCCTCGGCTGCCCTGTCTCAGTCTGTGCCTTCCTCCCTCCTGCTGCCTGCACACCGGCTTAATTGTGTCCTTAATTAGCAGGGGAGGAGTCCTGCTGCATGTGCTGCCAATCAGTTCGTTAAAACTCCCACTAGCTTAGAGTAAAAACAAGTTAAAAACATGCAAATAAAATGAATAAAAACACCCTAAAACCAAGCTAAAACCAAGCTAGTGGGACACAGTCCAGTTTCTGGCAGCACCTGCTTTTTCACCTTGTGACATTGACCATGGATTATCACTGAGACAGCACAAATAGGACAGCTGGAAAAAATGTATTAACCATAACAAACTATTTGATCGGTAAATTTAAAATCATTTGTGTCAGGTTAATGTTCTTTTTTGTTATTTCACTACATTTTCACTTTGTTCAAAAACAACACTTTGTCTGTTAGCAAAGCAAAGAAATAGACTTAATAATAAAAATGAGACAATTGACAGAAAAAAAAAAAGAAATAAGCTTGTCAGTATATGAAATAATGAACGTTTACATTTAAATCTGTTCAGGATTACTTTTGTTTTACTCTTTTTTGTCGAGTGAATTAAAACTCACTCTGTAACCCACCTGTTCCTTCCTAACTTTATGAAGACACTTATATAATCTATTCACAAGCCACTTTCAAGGACCTTCTTGAAAAGCAATGGATTCTAATGTGATTCCAATTTCAAATCTTATCATTTTCTTGTTTATACATTTTTGTCAAAGTTTTGCAAAACAGAGGAAGTATGGTAGAAGATAAGGGTTTGGCAGTTGTTTTTGATGTGAGATAGAAGGAGGGGTAATGTTTGTATTATAATCTCCATTCTCCAGTCATACCTGTATTAATCAGTTCCCTCTCCAGTTCCTCCATCCCTGATTGGTCCTCATGTGGCATTTACCAAGCCCCAGTGACCTCCTGCTACACTAAGATACTTTTAGCTCTCACCAACATCTGCCATCCTGTCCTCTGTATGGACTACCTTGCCCTTTTTGTCAGTATTCGGCCACATTTCTCTAATTTGAATTTCAGTTGTTCCTGCTGTAGATCCCGGTGGTTTTGATGTCATCCATGTAGAGGAAGTAAGTGATGTTTGCCTCATTCTTGAGTTGGTACGTAAGTTCTGTCTTGTTGATTAATTGCCTGATGGGTTTCAACCTACGCAGAACAGCAGCAGGGAGTGAGCATTTAATTGGGATATGGCACATTTGATGGAGAGCTGTGCAACTGAATCAACGTTGGCCTCAAGGTTTGTCTGCCACATAGTCATTGAGTTTGCATTGATGGCTCTTACAAGTGTTGTTGATGTTTGCACAGCTTCAGGCAATCCAGAATCTAGGTGGCTTTGAGTCATAGATTTTCTGGTAATCAATCCAGTCAGTACACAGGTTTGTCTTTCAGGTTTTACAGTCTCAGGCGATAGTTCTGTCAACCAGTAGCTGGTGTTTGGCTCCTCTGGTATTTTTACCAAAACCTGCCTTTGCCTCTGTCATGTATTGACCCATGTACCCACTTATCTTAACTGCTATGATACCCGACGGGAACTTACATGTTTTGGACCGAGGTTGTTGGCCAATAGTTGAATGGGACTGGTCCTGTCTGGAGATCTTTTAGGGTCGCAATTTTTCATCCTTTCGCCAGCCATCCCACAGAAAATGGTTCATTTGTGTTGCTACATGCTGATAGAGAGAAATTAGCTTCTTTCACCAGTAGGCATGGACCATGTCTGGGCCATGTGCTGTCCAATTATCCATACAGTACCTGAGATTCTTTGAGGGATGTCTATCACTGAGCAGGGAACGTTCTGTGGTCTGCTCCTAGATTTTTTAACCCCTGTACTTCACGATGATACTCTTTTCCCATATACCTTTCTGGTAGGCTATTTTTCAGTCTTCAACCTTTAGTAGGTTAGCTTGTGTGGTATTACCCTTACACTGGTAATGCACATTAGTTTTTCCAGTGGAGCACAGCCAGCTTATTTGCCTGGTCTCTAGTTGTCTTGTGTACCTCTTCAGTCATGGCCAATGCTTGAAGTCTTTTTGTTTGGCAGTACCCATAGCGTAAAGTATGGACATCTTTTCTGGTGGCACCTTTCTACAGTTCTGGCATTGGCTAACTTCCCTCTGTGTTGCCTCTATTTTGGCTTCCAACCTCCTCCTCCTATCAATATGGTGGTCAACGATCTCCAAGATCAATGTTGCTGTAGCTATTTCTTATTGCTGCATTCACATCAGCACAAAGATTGTCTAGCAGTATTTTACTCATCCTCTCTAGCCTAGGTTGACTGGTTCTTATCTTTTGCCACAATCTTATCTCTCAGCTAAGTTACTGACCCTCATATCAAGTCACACTGAATTTTCAATCGATCAGATATAAAGTCATGTCAAAATATATAAAAAACATCTTCCTCAAAATGAATGCTTCTTACATATGATCATGGTTTAGGCAAATAAAGTTTCCTCTGGATGAAGAAAATGTGGTGGGTGTCTCTGGTCTTCATTCTAATGAAGATTAATGCGGTTTGTCGCCACCCACAATTAGTCCTCTCTTAATCTGTCAAACTTCACACTTAACAGTTGATCAATGGGGTGGATATAGTTATTTAACTGTAATCAAGACTAAAAGTATGGGACAACATTATATGGCAATTTCAATCTTAAATTATTTTGTATGCTATCGTTCACTCTGCAGCCGAAGCTGCAAAAGAAGGAAAGAAAAGAAAATGAGGAGCCTGAATTTTAGTGTTCACAAATAGATGTACAAATATATTTTCAGCCTGGCTCATAATTAAAATTTAACTGATATCTTACTGGGGTAATGGAGTCCTAAAATGATGGCCCTTAGATTTAGAAATAATGGGGCTCATGCAACAAGATTCTCGTATTGTTGTTGTAACCTTCTCTTACTTCTTTTCCTACGATGAGCTTCTATGAGTGTGCCACACCAGATTCAAGAAAGGCTCTTAACGTCAGATTAATGCGTAAATTTACCTCGTAAACTTGATGCATTTCACCTGTGCATGAGTGAGCGCACGTTCACAAGAATTTACTATTTGCATAATTAACGCCCCATAACTCCAAGGCCTGACCTCCCATGCTTGTCAAAACGTGTTCATTTGCAAAAATTCAACAAAGAGAATTTTCAGCTCTACCAGACCGAGGTAAATTTAGTTTCAGGTTTGATAGTCAACAGATATTCAGACAACCAGTCTCCCAATCTAATGCCGTTTTGTCGTGGGGTTCAGATAGTGGTTGAAGATAACTTTAAGACCATTGCAGCATGCCTCTAAACCCCACGACAAAGTGGCATTGGGTCGGGAGACTGGATGTCTGAGTATCTGTTGAATATCAAACCTAAAACTAACTTTACCTTGGTCTCAGTCAGTAGTAGAATTAAAGGACCAGCAAAAGCCAAACAGTGGGACAAAATTGCAAATGCTATAAAAGCACTTGAAATGTTATTCAAAAGCATCAACTGACCTGTACTTGAAAATAACGAAATCAGGCCGAGAATTTTGTGAATAACATAACTTATAATTCGGACTGAAGAGATACAAAATTAATATTTTCAGATTTTGTTATGCACAATTGCTCCTATATTACGACAAATACAATTTCTCCTAAATCGCTCGTGCGAGCTATTCAAGAGTTAATCTGTTCGTACGAGTGCTTCTTGCATGAGGCCCATTGTCACTTTCACATTGACCAATAATATTTGGTGTAATCACTTTCAAAAAAGGTAAACAGAAATTCAAAGAGCCATCACACTTTGAACCAATAACAATAGTTGGATAGGAATATTAATGGTCTCATTGAAATGTGAGTCTGTCAGAGTTTGTGAATAAAGTTGTAACTTTCTGAGAATTTTCTGTTTTTTAATTGTTTTATTTGTTGTGCTTTTAATTTTACATATGAGCTAGTCACATGCTGTAATCACAAACCATGTGACCTACACTAATGCAATCAGCACACTTGCTCATAAACACATTCAATGAAAGGGAAGGGAGTACAACAGTGACTAATGGTGCGTTCAGACCAAAAGCAGCGAGACGCTCTCGCTGCTCAAAGTTGGACGCTGGATGCTCATAAATCAGACGCTTGACATTTTAGATCAAAACGGTCTTGAGGCTCAAAACGCTCTCGATGCTCGTCAGCAGGACCCGGATGTTTTCCTTTTTTTCTCTCTCTCTACAATGGCGGATGTAATGCTCGGCTTGATTTATTTGCTCCACGCGGTCCTTTTTGTTCCTGTCATGGTCATAAATGACACGCTGGGCACAGACGGGCATGATTAGTCTGTCCTCCGTTTGTGTCTTTTGTTGAGTAATGAGAACAGCTTCCCGACGTTACTTCGTAGTATATCTGCTAAAGCTAAAGCTAAGCTGCGCTGATTGGTTGACGCTCCTCGTCAAGCAGCGAAAGTCGCTCAAACACCCAAAACGCGCTGCTCCCGACGCTCAAAACGCGCTGCTCAACTGCTCGCCGCGCCTTGACGCACATTTGCATAGACTTTACATGTAAACTTGACGCTCCCGACACTCTCGCTGATTTTGGTCTGAATGCACCATAAGGGGCTGTAGTAGCATGAAGGCACACACAGTGGTGACCACAAGCATGGTGGAACTGCGATCGTTACAAAGTGAACGGCATGCAGAGCAAGGAACTTTCCTGCCGTGTAGGTATTGAGGAGGAAAATAGTAATTCTCTTTGGATGAGGCTAAGCTGACATTTTGCAATCAGGAGCGTCCCACATTTTTCTCCAGAAAAGCAGAACCAGAGCCAGGGAGGGATATACGGTACACCAGTGAAAAAGTGCTGTGATGTTGAATTAAAGCAAGGGCAGAAGAAAACTCTGCCTTGCTGTGTGAGTATCATATCTACACTCCACCCACATAGGCTAAGGCCATGATGTGTCATACTCCAATGCTGGCATATGTGCTACCCTGTTTACAGGTGAACTGGTGCATGTGACTAAGCTGGACCTGGCAACCTGGCTTGGGAAGAGGATAAGCTTCCCAGCACAATTGGACCTTAGCCACCTAAACCGTGGACAGCACGATTTTAACCATTTAAGTACTTTAGATATTTTATATGAGCGTTTATTATTGTTTTATCAGATTTTTATGATAAACCTTTTACAAAAATCTTTTAAGCTCTTGGGCTTTCACCTGGTCATTTTCCACTTCCACCACAATAATTCTTCTGGTTCTCTCTAATTACAGATTAACCAAACCTCCATGGCCCCCGTCATTACGTTGCTGCCTTTGTACTAAAATAGTACTAACCCAATCAGATTGGCTCCACTTGATGTCTTCAGGAGAATGACACATTTACTGATGTCAGTCCTTCTTCAAACAATGGTGTTTTACTTGGTCTGTTTACTATGAAAGTACAGATGTTTATTGGGCCTGTAAATATTGGACCAAGGTGAATCATAACTAAGGGTGTCTTTAAATCCAATTTAAAAAGTTCAAAATAAAGATTTTCTGTACTGACCTCAAACAATTATTTCATACTGTTAGAAAAAAGATTTTTCTAATGCAATTGTGCAGGTATCACTGATTGTGGACATCTTAAGTCACTGTTCTGCAAAGTTTATGAGTACAATATTCAACGGGTCATTTAGAGGCTGATAAGGAGGCCTCTAGATGACCCAGTTCATTTGAATTAGGGTGTTGCAGCAATGCTGTCTAATACCTGCAGGGCAGGGATCCTCAACTCTGGTACTTGAGAGCAGTTGTCCTGCAGGGCTTAACCTTAAGCTCTGTATAAATCCATTACCCATTGATATGAGTCAGGTGCGTTGAAGCAGGGAACCTTCAAAAACCTGCAGGACACTGCCCTTGAGGACGTGAGTGAGGATCCATGGTGTAGCAAATTGGCCATCCTCTCTACATTCAGGAAGGCAATAAACTGTAGTTTCAGTAAAATCTCTCTGGGTCAAGATAGTTTTTTGGTTCACAAAGAAACTCTTGGTTACGTTATTTTAGGAGCATATTATCTGAATAAATTCCCACGTTTTTTCCAAATTCAGTAGAGATCTTGGTGAAAAATGAATAAACACTGGATGGAAACCTTGGAACATTAAAGAAATTGATCGAAACCATGATACTTTATCAATATCATACATAATCAAAGCTAAGCGGCCCATTGAAAAAGTATGTGATCTTTACCTTTGGCGGCATCTTTTTTTGCGGGGTTCCAAGGATATATGTGTGTGTATATGTGTTTTTCTTTACACTATGTATGGCCCTTATATATGCCTTGTTGATGTATCAATTGTGCTTTATAAAATTGTGTTTATGTATGTATGTATGTATTCAACCGCTTCTGGAAATGTATGTACTTTATGCATACTTTATAGCTGTTTATAATCTCATATTTCTGTTAATCTAAACTGTGTTTTTGCTTCAAATAAGCAAAGACACCGTTTATATTAACTTTTGGAAAAGTAAAGAGAAAAATCAGTGGCATTGCTCTGGGTTTGTCATATCAGGAAGAAATTTAAGTTGTTTTTACACATGAGCAAAACAGATTCCCTGGAGAATGTGCGGAAAATTTTGTCCTTTCTCAACAGTTTCTCTTCACAACTGCATTTCACAGATATTACTAGGTGACTGGCTGGAAAATCTCTGCTACAAGTCCAAAGTAGAGATTTCAGACACTAGAATTTCAAAATGCTGCCTCTTCCAAAAACATCTTTTAAATCTTTGGGCTGCAGGGCATGTGTGAAAACCCCATCTATATTTGGATATGCACTCTCAAAAAATTCCGTAAAAATCACACTGTATCAGATTGTAAAGGGACTAAGTAAACAGCTGGTGTGATATCTCAACTTGGTTGATGGTCTGTTGATTTTTACCTCACACTGACATGTGCTACTTAGCAGCTCAGTGTGAGGGTAAGCAATAAGAATAGACTTTTATTGAGTCTCCCTAAGACAGCATTCTTTCAAAAGAGCACTTTGTGTTTAGAGCAGGATGATAAAAGTCATCAATTTTTCCAAGAAGCTTTAAGTTATCTCTCTGCATATTTATGGCTATTTTAAGACTTGTTATGAGTTTCCATGGCAACAGAAGAGTTGTTTGCAGGCATGATCAATTGATTAAGCTTTCCAAAATCAAGATTATCAGCAACATATCTCTCCAAATCCCAAATGAATTGAGAAGAGAAGAGGATGCAGGGTAGGAGCAAGGCAGAGAGAAAAGCAGAAGAGATTCCAGCCGTCTTGATGGGCAACGTGAGACTGCTAGCTAACAAATTGGATGCGCTTGATGTCCTAAAAGGTGTGAAAAAGAATACATAAAATGCAGCTTGATGCGCTTCACAGAGAGATGGCTGCATGAACACATCCTGGACTCTCATGTGACTCTCTACTCTGTTTCCCTGCAGCTCAGTGATGGGCCTTAACACAGCCTCATCTCCCTCCACATCAGAACACTAAGACCTCCTCTGCCCCCCCCTCTAACTTGTCTGTCTCCTGCAGTCAGAAGAAACAACTGGATAAACTGAACCAGAATAAGGCTGCAGGTGCAGATGATGTCAGCCCCAGGTTCCTGAAAACATGCTCCGAACAGCTATGTTGCATTCACCAGCATCTTTTTAATACCAGAGCGAGTTAGAAAAGAGTTCCTCTGCTGTGAAAACCACCCAACCTTTTTCCAGGGCCAAAAGGAAAAGAGAGAATTGGTCAATTTGTGAGATAATGTAGAAACAACTACCTAATCTTGAACACAAAAAAAGGCCTCAACCTTTTGTGAAGAAACAACAAAGTATTCTCAGTGAGAGAGTTCTCCAACTCCAATGCAAAACAGAAAAGTACTGGAGATCATTCCTGCCAGCAGTCATCACCCTCTGGAACAAAGCAGTGTCCTTTTCATGTTCCAATTAATTATTATTTTCATTCTTTTAAAAACAAAAAAAGAGCGTCAAAACTTACAACACAGAAATTTTCCTCTGGGTTAAATTAAGAAAGTGTCATTTAATATTCATTTAATTTTGTTCTACGTCCAACTATGATATTCATATACATATATTCATTTTCATAGTGTTTATATAGTTTTTCTTGAAAAGTTGAAATGTCTCTGGATACTTATAAGTTTGGGTACTGCCATGTCTTTAGATAAGTTGAACAAGGATTATATTTTTATGTTCTTTTCAACCCTTTGGTTTGGTAAAATAAACAAAGGAAGTTTCCAACTGATTTTTTTCCTGGTATTTTAGGGAAATTTAAAAACTGTATCTTTGGGCAGGGAACTGAAAGCATCATAAAGTCAGTGACATTAAAGGCTAAATTACGCCAAACACAATGACATATGATGAACTGGACTATTCCTATCATTGTATAACGTCTTGGTATATTGAGAAAAGCCTGAAATTTCTTTATTTGCCCTACATCTCCAGTGGAACTGATGCTATAAGCTTCTACAATGAACAGTTTTGCCACCTAACTGGTCTTTAGCTGGGCGTCAACTCCATAGTTTTAAGTCACACAAGATGAATTCTTTAGTGAAAATGTTCACAAAAACCTTAGAACTCAAGCTGTTCATGGAAGCAATGTATGGAAACAAGTATGGTAACAATCAATTTAAAATACCTACTTGATCCTTGAAAGCAAAAATCAAAAACTAGACACATCAGCCATTTATGGAGCTTATTTTAGTGCATTTTCAACCAACCAAAGATGCTCTGACAAGGCGGTAACAACTAGGTTGTAGTTGTCTGAAAAGAGGGTCTCAACCGTGGACTGTTAGAAACTCTGCTCTCTTGATAATGAGATTCAAAAATGTGTGTGCTGTTACCTCAGCCAGAGGGCTTACCCGGGCTCTCTGCAAGCTGTACTGCACAGAGGGATGGGATGGAGAAGAAAAGAAGCCGTCTGTGGCTCAGATGGTGAAGTGGTCATCCTCCAGTGGTTTGAGGTTCAGCCCTACCATATGTTGAACCCCCCGCACTTCTCTAATATGCAGACAAAAAAAACATATTGTAAAATGCATAGATGAGGTTTAAGTATTACACAGTTGTGGAAAGAATTATTAGACCACCATTTTTTTAATTACTTTCTTGTTCATTTTAAATGACAGGTACAACTAAAGGTACATTTGTTTGGACAGACAAACAAAAACAATAAAAATAGCTCATAAGAGTTTAATTGTAAGAACCGATATTTAGCCATTTTCCAAAGTTTTGCTTTCTTGTCTGTCTGTTTTAGTCACATGATACCCACAGGAGTTTGTACTTGGTTAAAAATCAGCAAGAATTTGAAGAAAACAAAGAGGTCTAATTTTCTTATTGACCATATAATTGAGGCAGATTTAAAGAGGGAGCTATTATGCCTGATGCTATTATCCAAAGTGACTTACAATATTACAGCTTACAATATTATTCTCCAATATATAAACCAGGGACTGCTTTTTAGTGACAGTGGATTTGAGCAGGTGTCTAAGGTACCTTAGAGCCTGAAAAATCGCACTGACCTGTTTTAACATCTGATATTATATGATAGACAGCATTATGTTTCTCCCTTCTGTCTGTGTTCTTACTTCATTGAGACTTGAAATGATCAGTAAATGGGACTTTTTCTCATTTTCCACTGCAAAATGCTCAGTCCTAACTTACCAAAAAAAAATTGACCTCATCTCCACTCATGAGAAATAGTTTATAGAGACTGGATCCAGTCCTCTGAGAATATTGCTTGATAGCCTTAGTCTTGCAGTATTTTTGTCCATTGGAGTCTGTTTTCTTTTTTTTAAGTCAAATCTACATCAGTGATTTAGCTTCTTGTCTGTCTTCTAGTGAACGACGGCACTCTTACTTTTTTTTTCAATCTAGAAATTGACCATAAAGACTAAAAAGACTAAGAATTTCAATTCTGTTTCATTTTACGTCAGACTGTCGAGTTTTATAATCTGCGTATTTCAAGGTTTGCAATATAAGTATATAGATTTATATTTTTTTGTGTTTTGTTATTCATATTATAGCTTTTTTTCAATTTTAGCAAGTTTTCTGTGAACTTTTTGTGTATGTCAGTTTTACAATATGCACAATTTGAAATACTGTACTTGAGTGTCAGAGTTAAGTACAGTGTGCTGAGTCTAGAGTTGGAAATGGTATAGATATGAATGAAGAAAGACTTAGAGATCAGAAAGGACATTTGGGGAACAGAGAGATGAGACAGAGTTGATTGGACATGTGTAAAGATAAGTTGCTGGGTGCATTGGGAAGAATGCTGAAACTGAGCTTCTAGCCAAGAGAAAAAGAAGGCCAAAGAGGAGATTCATTAATGTAAATAGCGGCATTCAGGTTGCTGGCGCAAAACAATGAGATTTAGAGGGCAAGAAATACGTGGGAACAGGTAATCTGCTATGGTAGGTCTGAATTTGACAGCACCGACAAAAGAAGCCAAAACTAAGCTTTATTGGTATCAACCTTATGATATAAATACCCATTTTGGGTGATTTGGGTAATTTAGCTTTTATGGAAGCTGATCACTTAGATATGCACAAAAAGACTTTATGAATATATGATTGTGTATGGCTTTTTTCTCCTCTGCAATTTCCCCCTCTGTTTGAATGAGAATAAAATTCGATTTTTGCCTTGGGTTTCAGAGGGAGATCATACTTTGTGCCAGGAAAGTGGATAAACAATGAGGCAAAGTGACAAACAGAATGCCAGTTTGACAAGATATGACTATTGACACTCCTTGTACTGTACCAAATGAAAATCCCTTTAAAATGTAAATACATTACATGAAAAACTCTCTTGTTCTTAGCAGGAGTTTCTGATTTCATTTGCATTCATATCATGTTCAGCAGTAAACGGGGCTGATATGAAATAGAATAAATAAATGAAAGGTACTATTGTGAGATCATTTTTTCCCATCCACAAATTAAGAAATATATAACAACTGTTTTATTTAATTAGATATTGTAACAAAAAGTATTAAAAAGGTGCTGCACAACATTTCATGTGGGTGATACTTTTTTTTCCACAAAAAAGCCTGTGAGACCGTTGATGTAGGAGATGGCTGTTTGTACTGCAGTACTTTTTTAAGACATTCTTGACATTGCTCTCCAGGGAAGACACGTGACGGATGCAGCAACCAAGTGACTGCCATAAGCATGTTATCGTTTAGCTTATCGCTTTGGTGACAAGGTGTTGATGCGATGTGACCTTGTTTTCATAATGTGAGGCTCACCATCCTTTTTTACAAGTCCAGATAAAAACGGGAGCGATATGACATCTGCCTACTCCAAGTGTCCTGTAATCAAACTTGAATGAGATACTGAGTTGTTCTGCTTTGAGGAATTTCAAATTAAAAAAACAAAAAAACAAGTCATGGATTATACAGGATACAGCTGCTTCATTTGTCCAGATTCAGAAAAAAGAAAAGAAATTTCGTATTGTGTTCTGAAGGCTGTGTGTTTCAGTGTCATATAGCTCTTGCTACAAGATAAATTGTATATGGCATTAATGGTTTCTCAGTAAATCTATGTGAGGTGGTGAGATTCCATTTTGTGTGGGAGGCACATCCTGAAATGTAGATTTCATTTGATTTTTCTTTTGTTGTCTATATTATTTATCACCGTCTTACCAGACTTGTCTAATAATACCTCTGTATGATGACATGATGATGACAGAATTACAGGGAAATTGTTAAAGTGGTAATTATATAATATAAGCTCCGACTGCACATGCATCGTCCTTGTTTCTATGCAGTATGCTGCTCTTGCTTGCTATTTTCGTCTGCCTCTTCAGTCACTCTTGACAGTTGGCCAGCATCGACTACTGAACCGACCCTCTTCAACAGAAAAGTTATGACAAAGAAGACATGCAAAACAGTATCAGCCCCAGGGATATTTAGCAATCAGGTTACGGGATGAAGACAGGAGATTAGATTGCCTCTTGGCTCAATGCACTTTGCCATGCTATTGCTCTTTCTCTTCATATCTATTTAATTTTACATATTTATCAAGCATTATTTGTTTCTCTAAGGAGTATGGGCGGTGAACCTTTCTGTCTGACATCGCTGGAAACTGCACAACAGTAATTGTCAAAAGCCAGTGCAAGAGAAGTGCATATCTCGGTGTGTATAAAGGAAAGGAGAGGAGGAGGAGGAGGAGAGAGGAAAGGAAAGGGTGGGGAGGTGCAGTGAGAAGTGGGGAGGGTGCACGTATGAGGGAGGGTGAAAAGGAGAGGAAGAGAGAAAGAGACACACGGTGGGAGAACAAGCAGCTCGCCTCATTCCGCTGCTTTCTCAGCATCCGTTCCCAGCGACTATTCCGGAGAGGAGCGCGCTACATAACACACAAATTGGAGAGGAAGAGAGGCGAAAATCCGTTGATGAATGAGGATATCGTGGAAAATAACACGTAATTGGAGCTCTTTGTTGTCCACCATCACCTCTCAAAGCTTTGGCGGAGGTGTATGAAAGTTTCCATCCTGGGGGTGGGGGGGGGGACACCCTCTTCTTGATGTGGGGATGAACAGGAGAGGCTGTATTTCACTCTGAGGACAAGAGAAGAGCTGTGAGGACCGGCTGGAATCAGGTGCAGTGGAGCTGGTAGTGCGCACCAAAAGAGATCCTACGGCATCTCTCAATTTTTTTTTATTTGATTTATTTTCCCTCTTGCTCTGTCTCTCTCTCTCTCACACGCACATTTTCTTGCAGAATACATGAAATTATCTAACTGCCAAGGTGGAATATCAGAGGGAAGCAACTCAATCATCCCAAACCAGGAAAGTAAATGGGAGTGGATTATGTCTAATTCAGAAAAGGACAGCCTGATCACAATAAGTAAGTTCTAATCAGAAGCAGCTCTGAATCTGAGAGACTTGGAGGATTTTTGCAGCTTTTTTCTCTTGTGGAGCAGCACTCAGCTCAATTTGTGACAGCTTATCTTGTGGACTATACAGTTTTGCGTGGTATATCAAGGTAAGGAAACATTATCAGCTTATTTTCATATTGATAGCCGCCTCTAGATTTGTTTTTGAAAAGATTAGATTAGAAAAAGGTGTTATTCTAGGCTCCAGTCAGCAGGAAGTGGAAAGTTGGGAAATATGTCTTGTCAATGTGAAACCATGTCCCACTGAGAATAGAAATGCTTCTTTGATGGCTACTGGAAGGCTACTCCCTTCTGCAGAGAAGAATGTATCTGTGTGTACCTGTATACTTGTGCATGTGTTTGCTGAGAACAGAGATGCCTGTCTGCAAAGCAATTCATCTCTTTCCTTCCATGCAACATTGTCACCATGGGAGGCTAGGAACGGAAGGGGCAAAACTGCCGCAGTTTTTTGCACTGGTGTTTGGAATGACCTGCATCTCTAAGCAGAGGAATTACTTCTGTACAGTACATTTTCTCATGCTGCTGCATTTAAAAGGCTGCTGTGTCCTTCTTATCTCTGCGGGTAGCGCACTGAATGTGTCCAGTATTGCACTCAGACACTGTACAGTATACCTTCAGTCTTTTGTGATTCCATTCCGGTCTTGCACCACATTGTTTTGCTTAAGTTTTTTTTTTTCCCCATCATTTTCATATGTCCATTTTTTCCTGACAGTGTACTGCTGATATGTTAATATAAATCTTTTTCATTATTTGTGTCTCTCATTGGCCAAGTTTATTTCCCAATTGAAATGAAGATGCCTTTAGGAGACTGAGTGCAGGCTTTCTTTTTGGGAAAGGGTGAGTCTGCTGCCCTCTTAATCAATACCAGACATGTGCAAGGCTACCTCCCTTTGTAAGGCAGTGGTTGAAATATTTATTGCATGAGCATCCTGTCGGCCCCCTGAAATATTTAAAATAATTAAATAATGAATAGCCTGTCTACTCTGTCAAAGCCCAGTTTTTGGCTTGGACAGATGCTTGTAATGCCACCTCCTTATGTAACATGCAAAACAGTGACCATTAAATGTCTTTGCCTCAAGATACAAAAAAAAAAAGAAATTCTCGTCCAAAACATCCACTGGGGGGAAGTGGAGCCTGATAGGAAGTTGATGACAGCTTCTGTGTACCTGGTGTTGACTGCATGCACTGGCTACACGATTACCAGTTGTTCCTGTGGACATATAGCTTAATTGCAAAAAGCTGCTGCTGCAAAAGTTCTATTGAAGTCACATTTTGCATTCAGTATAGTCTGTTTGCGCCCTCTTGAAAGAGAGGCCAACCAGTTATCTGTGTTTCCAGTGAGCCTCACCTACACTACACATTTGTTAGATATGCATACAAGTGTGTACATATGTGTGTCAGAATAAAAGGGAGTTTCTGTATCTGGTATCTGCGTGGGTGCGCATTTGTCCAGACCTCTGAGCTTCATCCCTTTTGATGTTTTATTGAGTGTTAACCATGGAAGGGCTGACGCATTGCCTCTGATTTGGAGTAGTGTGTTTAAAGGAAAGCACTAAGATGGACTTTGCTCTTCTTGTATGTGCTTAAACTTCGAATTAGCAATGGTGTGTCTGCCTCTTTCAGTCCCTTGGATTGGGTAAATGATCTGGACTAAGTACTGTATATGTAAAAAACTGCTTACATGCTTCTACTGTACATATCTCTGTATGAATTCAAACCGGTTGTAGTGAGTGAGCATTATATGTACATGCAGGGTGTGACAGGTTAGTGTGCTTGTTTGTGAATCTATAATCCCTCTTTCGGTGTTATAACATGTTTTTTTTCAATGTCTACAACTATTTTTGATGTTAAAAAAGAAGCTAAGACAAGGTCCCTTAAGCCCTAGGCCAAAATTCCTCAAAATTACATGTTTCACTTTAAATGAGTATATCTCTGCAACCACAAGGTTCATTTAAATAAGCTTGGTATCAATATAAAGGTAACACTTGTGAG
>JAVQJG010152664.1:0-36082 GCA_036024015.1 Craterocephalus amniculus
AAAAATAATTACAGATTTACTCAAGTAGAAGTAAAAGTATTCCAAAATAAATCTACTCCCACAAGTACATTTTTTTCTAAAATTTACTTAAGTAAATGTAACGGAGTAAATGTAGCTCGCTACTACCCACCTCTGAAGAGGAGATGGTGTGAATTAGCCTTTGGGAATATTCTCTTCGGGGGTCTGATAATGTCCTTGGCTACCGCTGCAGAGGGGACGGTTTAAATCGTCCGTCAGTCTAAGGAGGCGTTGACACGGACAACGCTAACAGAGGTGGACTCGAAACACTAAGGAGTGCCAATTAGCGCTGTTTAAATATGGACACACACACACACACACCCAATATCAGATCGAGTAAATGGGCCCTGCTGAGATAGAGAGACTAACAATATGTCTCCGTCTCTGGCAGATGTAATTATCGCTCGGACCACATCAGTCGGAGGCCTGCAAATTTAAGGGTCAGATGCTACTAAGTAATGCTGATAACAGGAACGAGAAAAAGTCCAACAAGGCTGCTGCAAACAGCTGGTTGTCATGAGATGCAGAGAAAAAAAAAATCCATTCTGCACTAAAATCTTTACATAGCCCAAAGCTTTACAATAGTTCTTCACTCTGAAAGCAGACCGGGATGGCAACTAACTGGTAAACACATTCTCCCACGGGGGTTGGCAAAGAAAACACCATTAAAGCATTGATTTTAGATGTAAAGACTCCCCACAGTCTCCAACCAAGTTATGTCAATAAGCCAGAAGAGTCAGGCGGAGCGTTTGAACCTTTGAAGTTGGGGAACACACGGTTTCATACAGCCAGGGATTCATACGCAACAATCCTACGGAACAAATCAAATCTACTTGAGGACGGGGGCGACTTGTAAGAGCTGCGGGATCGGGGACATGCCTTATCTAATATTAACTTTAATATTTGTTTGATCACAATATGATATTACGGGGGCATTCAATATCGCAGAGTCTTGTTCACAAGTGTGGGTAGAATGGAGCAGGAGATCAAAAGGTGGATCGGTGGAGCGTCTGCAGTGATGCGGACCTTGCATCAGTCTGTTGTGGTAAAAAAGAAAAAGCAGCAGAGTTGAAAGGCGAAGTTCTCAATTTACTAGTCGATCAGCGTTCCTGCCCTCACCTGGTCCCGAGATGTGGGTATTGACTAAAAGAACAAGACTGTGGGTACAAAAGGCGAAAATGAGGCTGGGCTCTCTCTTAGAGATAAGGTGAGATGCTCGGTCATCCAAGAGGGGGCTTTTAGTAGAGTCACTGCTGCTGCTACTGATACAAGCCAGCTGAGGTTAAATCTGGTTAGGATGCCTCCTCGTGCCTTCCTGGTGAGGCGTTCTGGGGATGTCCCACCTAGAGGAGGCCCCAGGGAAGACCCAGGACACAATGGAGAGACCGTATCTCTCCGGTGGACTGGGAATGCCTCAGGATACCCCTGGAGGAACTGTAAGAAGTGTCCAGGGAGACAAAAGTCTGGGGTTGGCTGCCTTAGATGCTGCCCTCGCAATCCCATCTCAGATAAGCAGTAGATGAACGGACGGATGCATGATTGATATTTCAATTTGGATTGACGCTATTGGATTGTATACTGTATAGATCAATGTAGCAACATAGATCAATCACGTATCAACTGCAGCCAGGTGAGCTGCAGAGATACACTAAGGCCTGATTTCCATTTTCAGTGATCTGGGCAGAGGAAATGAGGTGAAGGTGGATAAACATATGCCATTTTAAACCACGAGGGAATTACTGTCATTTAAAATAAATGTTACTGAGATGAACAAAGATACAGGAAAAGGAATTAAATACAGTAAATAAAGAACAAACAACATCAAGAGAAAGGAAACATAATCTTCCTGCCGGACTGATTTGTGCGTCCCCCTCTTGCCTACTTCAAAGCAGCGAGAAGAGATATCTCGAGTCCAATGACTGAAGTCACTTGGTGAGAATCTTTAAGTAAGAAGCATAACATGGAAAATAGGCCTTAAAAGGCCATTAATGTAAACTCAACGCTGCTTTCATCCAGTCAAAGGGGTCAGGAGTTCTGATAAAAACGGACACATGCAGGTCAGACCAAACCCAATATCTCTGACGGTCTTTGAGGTCGCCAATTTGATTGAATTCATTACACGGGTGGTTCAATGTAAACCGTGACATTAGGGCTGACACTAAAAAAGACTCGGAGTGGGTGTACATGGTTCGATTATATCTCCAAGGCAGAGGAGACTGAGCGGTCGGAGAAAGACAAAGTTGTAGTAGAGGAAAAAAAAGCCATGGCATTGATTACAAAAACAAAGAGTGCATCTGTGTTTCTCTATCCTGTGAAGGTAGGGCTCTTTTATTGTCACTGAGACGCTGTAGGAGTTTATCCATCAACATGTTGCGCTGCATCGATTACTTTTCTCTTTTTTTTTTCTTTTTTTGAAGAAATGTTTGTACACAAAGACTGATCACTGCATGAAGCCATGTAATCGTTTGCAGCTCCTGACGGGGCTTGTTTCATCACGCAGGGACAATCATCTCTGAAATGCAGCTGCCGGATTACAACAGCGCAAACAATGTAGGACTGGGAGTTTTTATTCTGGGTGAGAGACACAAAGACAGACTGATAGGAGTAGAGGGAAGAGATTGCGAATGAAAGAAAGGCTCTCGACAAAATTTTTCCTGAATAAGTAATCTGGTTTAAAGCCCTGTTAATGCTTGCGGCACGTGCTGCATCTGACATGACAATTCAGAATGATAATTTGGAATTAGCCAGGTGGACGAAAAGCCACGCCGTGAATCTGTGTTGGCACAACAACGCCGGTAAACATGGCTCATCTCTTCGTCTCCAATGACCAGTCTGGGTAAGAGCCACGATGTTGGGTAGCGGGTTTAATTGGACAGTCGCTTTGGTAAAGGTGCGGTCTCACCTGTCATGTCTATTTATGTCGCCGGCAGACAGAGTTGCCAGTTCTGCACCTGCCAACCTGTTCTGTGTAATGCTCATGAAGAATTAGATCCATCCTCCATATATCTGTCAGCAAACCGAGGAGGAACTATAAAGACGAAATAGCAGGTGCAGAATAAATGGCCGGGCTAAAACTGGCCAATTGGCAGAGCACATTTGAGGGATGTGGGTTTCAGAACAGTTGTGCTTCAAGCAGTTCCGTGAGATTCAATTTCTATTTTCAGGACAGTGAAAATGTCTCGAGCCATCCCAAATTTCTTAATATTTTGCCAGGAAAAATGGACATAGGTGCAGGGATTTATTGAAACAGGCGAACACAAATGGAAATAAAGTCCCACACTGCTTCAATATTGAGGTCCGGGCTCTGCGGGTGGGGATTAATCTTCTCCATAAGACTTGCTGCTGATATTTCAGTTCTTCATTTGTGTCATTTTTCCAGCTATACCAGTTCTTCAGTGTGGTGTCATTTGGCATACTTCAGCCCATTCTCCCTGTTTCCCTTCCTTTAAATGAATCCTTGACAGGCACCCTCCCATGGAGACCATTTCTGATGAGGGTTTGCTGAAAGGTAGATGGATCAACTTAGGCGCCAGGTGCATCTGTCGGATCATGTTTCAGGTCTTCGCTGGAGTATTTCCCCTCCCCTCTCTCATAGAAGTCTCTTTCAGATACCGTTCTCTTGTATTTTATTTTATTTTTGTAAATTCTTTGCTATGGTCATTTAACTACACATTTGCGTACCATCCTTGCAGCACATACATTCTATTAGTTTTATCAGGACAACCTGATCTAACATTTAACACCAATGCATGATGGGATTTGATACAAAACCTTTGAAACAACATGGACCCTCTATACATATTTATATATAGTTTTTTTAAACAATTACAGCAGAATTGTAGTTTATGTGGATTTATGCAAGTCTTTATTGTGCCTTGTGTCAAAAAGGTTGGTGGTGCTGGTGTGATGGTGTGGGGGATGTTTTCCTTGTACACATTGGCTACCGTGGGACGGTTTAAACACCACAGCCTACCTGAATACTGCTGCAGACCATGCCCATGCTTTTATGAGCACAGTGTAGCATCTTACAACAGGATAATGTCTTCATGTAACAAAGATAAAATCATCCCAAACTTCTTGAACATGACAATGAGTTCACTGTACTCCAAAGTCATCAGATCTCAGTTCAATGTAGCACCCTTAGTACTACCAAATGAGTGGCCGGTGATTACACAATTACACTGGCGTACTATACATTCAAATACTATTAGTTGTCTTTTGTGCATTTCTTCTCCAGTTTCACTGCCTAAACTGTGAGAAGCAATCCCAAATTCAGAAAACCTTACAGAAAAAAAAACATAAAAACATAGATTTTTAAGAACACAAACGGTTTCTGTCGTTTTCATGCAAAGTCACTATGAACAGATAACAGACTGGATCTGTGCCAGTCCTGGTCCCACTCAGGGACCTCTGCTGTGCTCATGTTTTTATGTTCCCCTTGAACACCCCTGCCTCAAATTAATGGCTCATTAACAGGCTTCTACAAAAGATCCATCCATCTGCATCAGGTGTGCTGGAGCAGGGACGCATGTAAATTATCCGGAGCTGAGGGTCCCAAGGACCAGGATTAGAAAACTCTCGACCAAAGGATTTATTGGGGACTATTTTAAGTGCTAGATTAATAAACATTACATGTTTTTGTCAGCATATATACAGGGCTGACTCAATAACTATGTGGCTTTAGAACACAAATACATTATATCCACAACAGATGGGACTTGTTAGCATAATCACTTAAATACTGATTTTGGTCCAATTTTTTTATTCTTACAAAAGAAATGCAGGGAAAAAAGCACATTCTCAACCTTTAAATGAAAGGTATTATTATTATTGCCATCTTCAAAAACAATTTTTTCACCCTTCAAAACTATTTTCATGCTTCCTATTGAGAGAAGCTGAAAGATTAAGGCAAAGATGTTGAATCCAAGTCTGTCATCTTCGAAAACCTGGAACGTGTGAGAACGTGGGCTCCACCAGCGACGGATATGTCACTCGGCGATGACGCAGGCAAACCAGAAAATAAAAACCGAGCGTAAATTCTCTCCTCAGGCCCTCACTTTGTAACATTAACTAGGAAACATACATCTGAGTCACAGATCATAAAAACTAATGGATGCAGTAAAGTGTCAGGCGTTATGCGAGGCTGCCTTTAGATTTGCTTGGTGGCGTTATGCATCTAAAAGCTGCGTTTGTGTGTTTGTGTTCTTATTGTGGAGCAGTACCGACATATCGTAAAAAAAAGCTGAATAAAGCATCTGCCAGTAAACATGACAAACAATAATGTAACTCAGGCACCCATCAATGGCTTCCTGATGCTGCAGCATGCTGAACGACTGAAGCAATTTGTCTCATAAAGCAGGTCATAATTTTGGCAAGTTAATGGCCTCGATTCACGCTCTTTGTTGCTGACCACACACCCTCTGTTTCTGACCACTCACTCCATAAACCAGCCGTCTCCAAAACACACAAAAGAGATGTGGTCTGATCGTAAAGGAAGCACCCGAGGCATCAGAGGCAATGGTACGGTTAACTGGAGGCGCAGTGGAGATGATGAACCACACTTTTCCTCCCCGTCATATTTTACAGTTTTTTTTTTTTCTACATGTGCACTAAACTGCCAGCCACTGAGATAAGGGACATGCATCATTTCCCCTGGGACACACTCTTTATTATTTATAAAGTGAGGAAAAGAAAAGGAGGCGGAAAGGAGATCTCTCAAATAACAAAACCACATGCCTCTGCAGTGACAAAAAAATCCATTAAGAGGCAGAGAAGCGCATCATCGTGCACTTACAACCAAAGTGGAATGACACTGAAACCCTAACAGGGAAAAAAACCCTGACAAACCTTCATCCATTCAAACCGTTACTCCACACAGGTCCTGCAGAAGCGTAACATTAAAAGATTCGCTTGCGCTGGAAAGCGATAGAATCTTAGAGGGAAATAAATAAATAAATGAAGCGCTCGTTGGCTGACAGAGAGGAGCTGATGCTCTAGATTCAACTGAGAAGCAACTCCTACCCTCAAGTTAGAAAATCACATTAATCCCTGCAACACTCTGGCTTTAACTCACTCGCATCAAGACTATCTCTTTGTCTACCTTGTTTTCTCTTCCCGCCGTCTGTGCACGACCTCTGATGCATGTTTCAAACCGAGGGGAAAGGTTTGCAAACATTGTGAATCATTTGGCAACTAAAAACTGCTGAATATGCACTTATCAAGACAGAATTACAATTTGCTCAATGCATTGACTTCATCAACAGCAACTCCAGATTCAATCCTTTTGCCTGTAAGCAAATACAAATCATTTTAAAGGCGCCAACATTCTGATTGTGGGCCTTATTGCATGCTGATATTAGCATTTAGCTCAAAGCAGGCGTCATTAAACCCAAAGACCTCGATACAAAGTCATCCATATGCAGTGCCATGTTCCACGGTAGTTAATTTGGTTTCTATAATGCCACTGGAACAGGCACGAGAAGAGAGGAGCAGCGTTTCCTATGTGACTGCATCAATCCCTCATAGCCCTCTGTGTCCTGTCAGAAGTAATGAACTGAGAGCTTGTGATTTGGCTGGAGGAAAACAGGGCAACTGTGTGAATCAGCTCCAGCCTGGAGGGCGTTCAAAACAATTTGCACACAGATACAGGCATCATTTGCTTGCATTAACATTTTTCCGTATTTGCCCAGAATGTTCATTAGTAGCTAGGTAGGGGGAAAATCTTAAGAGCAAGGAAGGAACTACTCCATTAAGTTCAGATAAGAGGGGGGGGGGGTAAGTAAAACTGTTTCACTTTCATGTAAAACTGGCTAAGGCTTACAGGAAGTGTTTGCACTGTGAATGCAGGGCGGCCGTGGATGTTAATCTGGGCTCATTGATCTGTGACCTGCCTCTTCTTCTCATATTTGCGAGAGTCTCAGCCAGCGCTATCCCCACCAAGCTAAGATCCATGTGACAAGAAAGGGCAGTGATGATTTTATTTGTTCATTTATCCATTAGTCGATCAGTCCATCAAGTCAGAGGACGTAACAATGAACATGAGACAGAGCATCCATTTTGGCGAAGGAGTGAGAGTGGGCGTGTGAGGACCGAGTGAGAGTCTCTGTGTTGTGTCATCTGCCATCTGTGTGTCAGGGCACATCACAGAAACTGTGAGGCCTGCGCCCACACCTCCTGCATCACCCCGCTGACTGTTGGAAACCAACAATCGCTTGTTTACCAGCATCACATGTGGACGCGTTGCTTGCTTTACAGCTGCTTTTTCATCACTGCTAATTACACAGAGTGCAAGATGCCTGTTTATGGCATTTAACATGTAATTTGACAGTTTTTCAAGTTTTTTTTTTTTTAGTTCAGGTGCTCTCATAATCTTTGAAAGTAACCTGCTCTAAAGCACCTTTTGCCACGCTCCATTTCACAGCAGACAGCTCCACGCAAATTGTGAGAGATGAAAACAAAACCAGCAGCTTTGTGACAACTAATTTTAACCCGTTTGCATTCACCTCTGCTCACCGCCTTGATTTTCTCTGTGTGCGACAGCTGTGTTCTCTATCCTGGAGCTGCTAATCAATGTCTGATGGTGAAACACACCAAGCCCAACCTGGTGGAGAGAGGGTTCGGCTCTGTTTGGTGCAGAAAGCACATCGTTTTGCTGCCATGACTACAGCTTTATCGGTGGAACCATTCAAACAAGTAACAGCAATCGCTCCTCGTTTATTAAAAACATGAAACAATTATGCTAATCTAGCATTTGGTGTTAGCCTCACAACAAATAGAATAGAAATAAACTTTAGATAAACATGTAGCAAAGGCAGTTGTTTATGTTAAGAAATCATACTAGCACCACAAGCTAACAAAACTACACAAGCTAGCAAAAATAACTATGTAGTCACTATTCTTAAAATTTGTCATACTTCTTCAGTAAAATGCTTCATAAAGTAGTTATTTTCTGTTTCTTGTTCATCGAGATTCAGAATCGTTACAAAATTTCCAAGAATCGATTTTTTAAAATTGCTTAAAATTATTAGCTTGACTTTCAAAGCTAATGTTCAACTTTGCCATGTTAGCTAAGTTTAAACTGTTTTTTGATGAAAATGATCAATTTCCATTTAACTAATGAAACAATTCCTCAGCTGTTTCTGGATTAGGCTATAGAGGAACAGAGTTAATCAGCATGTTGTGTTACTAAAAGAGGATTGAATGTGAATTAAGATCAGTTTGAATCGAGAATCGATACAGAGTCGAATAGTTACCCCAAGAATCGTAATCAAATTTAATCGCGAGTTGCTGCAAGATTGTCAGATTGTCACATTTTTAAGGCTATTTTAAATTCCTTTGATATTATAATGTAAATATTAGCTAGTGATACAAGCAGAGATACAGTCTAATTTTATTTTTGGATGGATAGATGCATATGAAATAGAAATACACACACTTTCAGTTTAAGGAGTGACAACGATGCTATATTTATAGGGTGTAGGAGTATTATTCAGTATTACCAGGTGGGAAATGTTAAACTTTTGAACCGAAAGTTGTGATGTTTTCCAGAAAGTTGTCATATCTGAGTCATAACCAAGAGATCAAAAAAACCCACCACTTGCTTTAGAGAAACCTGCTTCATCTTGCTGCTCGCTAACAGTGTCTTTGGTATGCTGATTTGGGGAGCTGGGAGTGTTTCCTTGACTCCTCTTTCGCATGACGACTTGTGTTCATGATTAAAACAAGTATAAGGAGAGATGCTTAAACAACAAACGCATGCAGCATATACAATCATAATGAATTCTGATAGCATCGAGTAATTACAATTACTAATAGGAATGTAATACTAATCGTTAGTGACTTATGCACCATACAAATAATGCTACGCTACATACACAGGTCTCATCCCTTCATTTTGTCATGTGGTGTATGTTGAGCATTTTAAAAAAACAAGAAAAAGTACATGTTAGAGATGGAATAGCAGTTCAGGTACAGTATATGACTATGCAAGTCCTTACTGCACAGATCCTAGAATGATTTCTGCACTTTGTTTTGAACATGTTGTTTGTAAAGTGGTTGATATAACTGGAAATATATCAAGCTGGTGTACCAGGGATGACACTCAAGACACTTCCTCAGTAGATCTGTAAGCAGCCTGTCCAAAACGACTAATTTCTTCCTTCTTTCCCATTTGATGTTGGGCTTTACTCATTGTATGTTAAGGTTAGGTATCAGTCCATGTTAGAAAGCTTTATTTTCAGGGTTGCATAAGCTAGATAATAACTGCTACATCTACAAAATCAAAGCTGAAACCTTTGTTTAAAACAGAGTAGTTCTTTGACAAACTACATGTCAGAGAAAATTTTATACTGACGTCCATTTGGAAAAATGTATTGAAAATGCTATTTAAGAAACTAGACATTGATTGAGCTCATAATGCTACCCCTGCTATAACACGATGATAGGTCCATACTGTAGATCCTCATTGCTGAATTTGCAGTATCAAAGTAGAGGGTAAAAAAGAGAGAGAGAAAAAATAAATCAACATTCCTACATTACACCTCCTAAAGATTTATAGACATACAGCTCATGCATGACATATATGTCTAATACCCACCAGTGTTCTGACTTAGTAATGACTTACTGAATAACTAGTGTGTTGGTGCTGCATGACAAAGGTCACCGGCTTCATTTTTGCCTCATAAAAATATACACAAGCACACTGCTGATTTGGTCAACTGCAAGTAGGAGGGGTAGAAGAAAATGTGGTTTTCTGAAAGTTGCTTCTGCTCTTTTGCTCTTATAATTAGATATTGAAGTAGACACATCGTTATGGCTAGAAATGAACATATATAAGGGCTAACATTTTTGAATATTCGTGGATTGCTGCAGCCTTCACCCATGTGGCTGCTTCACAGGATTTTACTGCGTAACATGACATCTTTTAGACATGTGGACAGAATTTTATGTTTCTGTAGGACTTTTATGGTCTGTTTTGTTTCTTTATGAACATTTGAAAGCACCTATTTGTTCCATGCTTGTTTTTGATTATAGATTTCTGTTATACTGAAGCTATGATAAACTATAAAGTGTGAACTGTTTAATGTTTATTAATGGTCTTTAACTGAATTCTTCTAAGTAGGAAGTATTAAAGCCATCTACAAATCCACTGGTTTCCACACAAACAGACAGAACTAAGCCGAATGTAGAGAAATCCATTGATTTGACCTTTGAAATACTTTCTCACTTACCAACTCCCAGATTCCCCTAATTCTCCTCCAGGGCAGCGTAGTTGTGCTTGATATTTGCCCATAGTACACACATCTTACTGACAGTGTGCGTTGACATCTGGGGATCTAACGGAGTCTTGCTCTCCGTATGGATGGCCTGGGAGCGCGCTTCTCCGACAGACTGAAGTCAAGGTCAGTCAAAAGGCATGCACAAAACACCGTTGCCATCGCTGTTGGAGAACACGCACACATCTCATTAACTCTGATGGATTACAGCACATTTCAGGCTAATAACAGGCAGCCTTGTACACACCATGCATAGATGCACACATGCACACACACACACAAAACAGTCTATGGGAGCACATACAAACACAGATGGACATAAGAGCTGCCACCTCAGTGTCACCTTCAGCTAATCCTTGAGAGACAGAGAGCAATCCATCCACTGGCCCCACAGATATACCCATAATCCCTGAAAATGAACTCATTCAGAGAACAAGTCTCCTTCCCTGTGCCTCTGCACACAATCTGGCTGTACAGACAGACATATTCTGCTTGTACATAAACACTAGATATGCTAGGCGACAGTCATGGAAACTTAAAAAGGCACCTTGAAAGACTATCAGGAAGACAACTTAGGGATAATTGTGAATGTGTGTGCGCTCTTTTCCAGCGCCTCCGAGCTTGCGCGCGCGCGTGCAGACGCAGGTTTAATTGGATGGGAATGTCACGTAGGACAGGGGACATGAGTGCTGTTGGTGGTGTAGGTCGTACACCAATTACTGCTCCTTCACTCTTCAAAACGAGATGGGAGATGGAAGGCTGAGACCTCACTTCATTACCAAAGCAAGCCTCTCTGTTGATGGCAGCCAAGTAGGGCATCACGAGATGGGAGGAGAGGTACGTGGGGTGAAGGGGAGATATGGCCTTTCTTTTCATAATAGAATCAACTCAGACTTGAGGAGTCAACGTGGCTGACTTGTGTGTACAGGATGACAAAAAGCATTGATGAGTGTGCAGATTTACAATCAATAAGCAGCTGCTGGAGAAACTGCAGCGGGAGCCAGAAACCTCCCGTCTCCAAAACATTTAAGCTTAAATTGCTACAGTTCTGTTTTCATATACTTTGCTGGTGTTGTTCCTGTTTTTCTTAGATCGTCTTCCTGTAGGCGGTCCCAGTGATTGACTGCTTTGTTTCCTTACAGAGGCTGAGGGATGTTTCTTCTCTTTACTATCTCCCTCTTTCCTTTCCTCATAAAGCCTCTTCCTATGTTTCCCCCTTGTCAGGTCCAGCATAAACATGGCAATAACCAAAGTAAAGAAGAATCGACAAGCATCAAGGGAAGCTTTAAACCCACAAATCTCCCCATAGACCAGAGCTGTGATACTGGGCAACAATGAGCTAAAAGAAATGTAAATAAAGAAGGAAAAATCTTTGGTGATTACTAAATGTGCACTGGCTGTGAGGTTGGATTGGTCATTAGGGTTGCCATGGGGAAGTTAAGAGCAACCAACATTTTATTTTGAAAAAGAAATTGGTCTGAAAAAGAAAAACACTTTTACAAATGTAGGTACAGGTGGTTTTTTTGTTTATTTACCCCAAACAAATGGATGAAATGTTTCTGTTGTAAATGTAAGGAAAACAAGTTAGAAAAGTAAAATTTTGCCTTTCTTTTTGTACTTTTTCTACAATTGTCCATGTATATTTGCATGTTCCTGGCACTTTGTGATATTTCATACAAAAACTAAGTCTGGGGACTAATTTTCCTGGAAAACGACCTCCATAGAGTTACAATTGTGGGTGCTGCTGCAGGTTAAAAAAAATATTTTCAGCTTTTCTACAGTGTTGAATTTGCGCTTCAGAATTTGACAATTCACTGTGATCAAATTACATTAAATCAAATTAAATTACCAGTATATGATTGACATCAGTCCAATGCATGTTCATACACAAAGCCAGTTCATTAAAAGAAATAATTGCCTATCTCGGGAAACCAACAGATGCATTAATATTTTCTCTTTGATTCTGCTGATCATCATTAAGCCCAACCATTTGAAAAAAGCTTTTTTTCTAATTAAATCTGTGATGATTTCATAAATGGTACAATAAATGTCTGAGTAAAGTAACAGAAACCATACTGGCTGTGGAACTGAAATATATTAATCTAGTTTATAAACAATAAAAATATAAAATATCAGTGTTCCCCACCTAAAAACCTTTTGAAACCTGAGGTTCTCCAATTGGTTGACTGTGAACAGAAAGTGACAAAGTGGCCATCCTGGAGACCTCACTTGAACTTCCTACACTAAAAAAAAAAAAAAAAAAGTGTCTAAATTTGTTCTGCCTGGCTTTGCAGAGATAACACATGGAGTGTGTGTGTGTGTGTGTGTGTGTGTCTGATGCACATACAACATCCCAACGGAATATTCATCATCATGCTAAATGTGTTTTCATCTAAGTGAGTCTCAATTCCTTTTTTTTACCATTTGTGCTATGCACCACGTTCATTTATTTTTCATCACTAACACATCCTATATCTTAAACTGTATTTGCACAGCTACGCTCATTTCATTACTGGTGAGCAATTTTCCACAAGAGACCTAAAAAAATTAGAAACAAGGCTCAGAAACTCATCCAGTGCCTAGATGGCATCAATAAGTAATTTAAAAAAAAGTTTGTAACCATGTAACTGGTCTGTCCTTAAGGAATAAACAAATACAATAACATACTGATTACCTTTAATCACGACCTAAATCTAAAACAATAACGGCCTCAGTCCTCCTCTATTCTTTACACATGGTGAACAGAAACTCTTGACCTGTACAAAAGCCAAAAATAGCCGCGCGTTTGCGCTTATCCTTTATTGATGTGAGCACCCTCACCTTGGCTGCACACACAAACAAAAACACACCCACGCAGGACAAATCTATTTATAACTAACCCTCCCATCTCCAGTGTTGATCCTTCTCCCTGGGTGCCAGGGAAGTAGTGTGTCTGGATATTGGAAAAGGCTGCCTGGGCTTTGCAGCAAACCAACTGCCAACGATCTGGGCGACATCTGTCACAGCCTAACCGCTAATAATCAGCCATCAGCTTCCTGCTTCAACCTGAGCGAGTGGACGACATTAAGGGTGTTAGGAAGATGGTAGAGCACGTATAGTAAGAGATCAAGGGCAATTTAAGGCTGTGTGTGCGCGTCTTTTTTTGGGGATGAAAGATGGAAGGTGACAAAGAAAGAGAGAGAGAGAGGAACAAAAAACCAAAAGCAAAAAGAAAGCCAGAGAAAAATGGCTTTCTTGTTGGTAAAGGCTGGAAATTGTCTGAAGTGCCAGCCCATCGTTTATCAGCGAGGCAGAAGCACATGCAGCTCCTACCAGTCATTACCTGCAGTGTTTCTCTGCCTTTCCTTAATACCATCCTCGAGCACACCTGCTGCCACTTGCTGATGTCTTTCTTTAACAGCACACACACGCACACACACACACACACACACAAAAGCACACACACCTTGTATGCGCCATCTACCTCTATGTCTCCCAGACCCCAGTGCCCCATTAGAAGACAATGAAGGGTAGATGCTGTCTTTGCTGGAGCATGTCAGACAGATATGACATCACTGGCCTCGCAGGCCCCCCAAATACACCCATCATCTTCCTGCCCACCTAATCAGCACCGTGAAGAGACAAGGAGGAGCAATGGCGCAGAAGGAGCAGGACAGGTTGGAGATTGTGGTTAAAAGAGGCGACTGAGTGGGGGGGTGGAGGATGGAGAGAGGAAGAGGAAAGCGTGAATGGTGGCAGATGTGATAATCTGCCTGATTTTGGCTCGCTGATGTTTTTGCTTGACCCCCGCAGTCGCTGACAGATTGGGACAGCTTCTCCATGGAGACGGAAAGTGAGAAATTAGAACAGGAAACGTGTTTTTTTCCCCCCTGTCAACACATGACACTGATATTCATGACAACAAACACACAGACAAGCTGCTGCACTTCACCTTCCTTACTCTGTACATCCCATACAGCACCTAAAACACCATGCAATCCTAGTGTTTATACTAATGGATTACACAGAAGAGGGGGAGTGTGAGCTTAGAAGTGAGTTGGGGTGTGTGTGTGTGTGTGTGTGTGTGTGTGTGTGTGTGTGTGTGTGTGTGAAGGAGGCAGTGGCTGGGGAAGAGTTGGAGGGTGAAGCAGTGCCTTGACAGCACAGTGGGGACCAGCGCTGTGAAGTTGGTTAATCCTGAGGAACGGGGATTAGCTCCACAGGGGGGGAGCTGCCTGAGTGGGCGGGTTCTGGGAGACTGTTGTACCCCCGCCGCAGTGCCATGCTGTGTAGCTGCCCCCACCTAACCCATTCCCCACTCCTCCAAAACTAGCCCCGGGCACTGTGTGACCGAGTGTGTGGAAGCAGATCGCTGTAGAAACACGCAGACATTCAAAAGGCAGCAGCTCATTGGTTCATTATTACAACGGAGAGGCTGGGAGAGAGGAGTGAGGGAGTCGAGCCCATTGGTTCCAGTATGACTGATGGTGTGGAGCTCACAGGCCCACCTGGAGCTTCTGCATCTTCACTCCCCTCCTCTTATCTTCTCTGGTCGTTTCTGCAGCACAATAACTCTTCTTGGCTCCTTTCTCTCTGCGTCTTTCTTTCTTGACGGTTTTTTGCTGCAGGGTCCCAGACCCCTGGAGATGGAAAGCTGCAGGACACCGTGTTTATATTCCCATCATTACCCTGCTGCATATTTACCCAGGATCTCCGAAAGAGAGTGCTGTTGGGCAGGAAGCTGAAGCGGACAAAGAAGAGGGGGCCTTCATTTCCAAGTCCTTGAAGCGGAACGGCTGCCTGTGAGCTCACATGCAATGAGCGTGTTTCAAATCTCGGCCTATCAGTCTGTTCAGGTTCAGAGTTATAGATCTGGAAGAGGATGTATGAGCTGTGATCTCTTACCGGCTGCATTACGGCTTATTTTCACTCATACAGGAATAACCCTGCCTCCTCTCCTCAGCAGTTCAAGCCTCTGACTGTAAGTGTCAGAGTAAGTGCAATGCAAGGCTTCTCCAACCCCTGCAGTCCCACAGAAGGGGGCTTTTTCCATGGCTGACAAGCAGCACAGTTTGTGCACCACCTGCTGACATGGTGTACTTAATGACTCTCTAGTTCGGTGGGCAGCCAAGAGACCATTCAAACTGTGTTCAGACTGAGGTGCGATAAACCCTCCTCCTCCTGGAATCTCCACCACACTGCACGTTTTCACTTGTGCTTTAGTTGATGAAATTTTTTCCCCGGGAGCTATTCAGCGTTGCGGCACGAGGTTGGAGCATTACATTCACCTCCCGCGGCAGACTTCATCGTCGGTCGTGAAGCAAGCCATTATGCTGATGAAAAGTATGGCTGCACTTAATGGAAAAAGTAAAACTGGTGAAACAGATGGAAGGGAGGTGGGGTGGGTGGGTTTGATGAGATAAAAGCGTTGGTGCGTTCAAACCAAGGCTGACCACCAAAGAGGAGCTCAGCGGCCTTTGTGAGGATGGGAATACACAAAGTCAACCCCCTCAGCACATCCATGGACATCTTCTGTGTCAGTGAATCCACAAATGGGCTGAGGGGTTTCGCTTTCTTCATGATGGTCCTTTAGCAACGTATCTTTCACATGCTTTAAAAACTAAAATAAAAAAGTCATTCAGTTTGAGAAATAATGCAAAAAGCATTGCACCCTATTCGGCCTTGTTAGCCAAACTGCACAACATCCCCTGATGAGAAAGCTATATGCTCTACTCAGTGTCACGTTGCTAACAGTCTTCATGCAATATTAACCTGCAATAGAGCTCGGAGGATTCCCAAACCTTTGCACAGTCTGCAATAAATAAAACAAAACCAGTGGTGATTGACATATCATTAGACACCAATGAATTATTCAATATCTGCAATCATATTGGTTTGCTAAAGGATCAACATGCTGAGGAGCATGCAAACCCAGGGTACCTGATTGCAAGTTAAAAGCCTCCCGAAACTAGCCTGCTCCCTCTTTCTGAAAATCCGTCAGTCATTAGTGCAGAGAGCAGTGACGGGAATAGGTCTGCACGGTCCCCCGAGCGCTGATTTGGACCTCCTGCTGCTCCCAAAGAAAGCCGCTATCCTACTTTCCCTGAGATGGCTCTGATTGAAGACATAATTGTGATTGTGGGTGAATTTCACGGTTAGGAGCGTGAAACCCTCACTGAGATGGATGGCGAGATGGGGAGCGAGGAAAGCACGGAGGACTGCAAATTAGGTGTCAAGATGCTCAGACCCAGAGCGGGGAAGGTGAGAGACCCCGGCTGGTCTCGGCTGATATATGCAAACACATAAACAAACACGTATGTGTCTGTATGGAGGCAGACAGAATATTTAGTACTTATGGGAAGTTTTGACACAACTTACTTTTCTGATTTGTCCAGGCAGGGATTGTAAATCACTTTGCCTCATTGATGGAGCCAAAAAAATCCATTAACAGACAAATAATTAAGTCTCTTCTGTTACGACACTGTGATGCTTCCACATCGTAAAGGAACACTTCAACCTCAGAATGATGTGCCTTCATTTTCTACTCATCCTCATGCTGATTAACACTCTGAAAACACTTTTTTGATATTTAGCATGCAGCCGATGTAGGGATGTTATTTCTTCTTCATCAATTCCGTTACAGTAATGTTGAACGGTGTCCGAGCAAAAAACTCCATAAAAGTCCACAAAAACTTGCCAATATTCCTCCATACTGCTCGTTCAATGTAATCCAAGTGTCCTGAGTGGGTAGCGTCCATAATTTACTTGAAACAACATCATTTAGTATATTTTTAGTGCCTAAGCTATAGCATATTGTACTTCCTGGATGCGCGTTCAAGATTCAACAGTAGCCACGGCAGAAGGGTGGTGGCGTGTTCCGTGCATTCTCAGCCTATAGTAGCCAGTAGGTGGAGAAGAGGTCTAAATGTTGAGTACCGCACCAAAATACTGACATGTATGTCCATGATAAGGTCTGGGATTCATCAGGAGCCCTATCCTGAGTTCATATGTGCCCCAGAGTGCTAAGGATCTCAGGACTGGGTGAATGTTTAAGTTAAATTGGCATAGCTCTATTCATAAAAGCCAAAGGCGCTTTATATAATGGACAAGACAAAAACAAAAAGGAGCTAATAAGAGGCAAATGGTGCAACAGACTGGAGTGAGATAATTGGTTGGCTTTGATGAAAAGATGGGGATAGAAGGGATGATATTCTTTGAGGGTATAGGCTCTGAAATCTCCATTTCTGTAGCTGGGCAGTCTGTTTGCCAGAATGGAGAGCAGGCCAGTGTCCCAGTGGTTCTGGGATGGGGTGGAAGGATGAAAATGAACCACCAAGCTCATGCAGACATCAGTAGGTGAGGGGGAGGATTTTGTCATGAAAGTAACAGTGAAGGTGAATGGGTGGGAGAGGTGTGATTCTGGGGTTTGTAGTGGATGAGAGATCTGGTGCTAGCTTTGCCCTGTACCTCAAACAGGACTTCATTGCATTAGTTCAAAAGGTAATAAAGGCATGGATGAGTTTCTGCCACACATGGTTACATGCACATCCAATTTAATTGGACAGTCCTTGTCCAATTATGCATACATGTAAAGGGAATAGGGTTATTGACCGTAGTATGTCGGACACTGCGATGCTGGGGGATTGGTGGTGGTGTGAAAAAACATTTAATTCATTCTGCTACTCATAACTATCTCTGCAGATTATTATGTGTGAAAATATAGCTGAAAAGCACTGCACAGATATCGCCTCTATTACTAGAATGGAAATGGAGGCATGATAAAGGTAAATGTGTCCCAATTACTGGGTGCTAAATTCGCACCTCGCATTCTGGAGATTTTCCTTGGGGTCTGAGTAAGAAATCTCTACATTTCCAAAAGTGAAAGTTGATGACATTCACTTTCCCCCATACCGCCGTTCCAGAGCGTCTCTAGAATATTTCAAGACTCCATTAAGACATCTTTTAAGATGACACTGCTAAACTAAAATATGTAATACAGTTATTTGTATATGTATGTGCATAAACTCCAGAAAAACCACAGAAACACAAAAAAAGGCACAAAGGCTGGCTCTTTTTGGGGGAAAAAAATGCTTTAGTCAGTGTATGAGCAGAGCAAATCAACTCTTGTTGCACCATTTCTTTCCAATCCCCCCGGCCTTTAGATACAATCCCCAGCAGCCATCTGCATATCAAACAAGGCAGCCACTTGCATGCACTGATTAATGATTTGTGAATGTTATTAACTCTCCATATTACAACTGCTCTTCAGATGTGAGCAGTTTTTCCTCCTTGTGCTGAAGCTAAAAAAGAAAAAAAAAAGAAAAAACAGAGAGAAGAGCTTGAAACACTTCCCCTTATCTGCACTGGCCAGGATTTACTCCCGCTACGGACTGGCTGCCTCCCCGTTGAAGTTTCTACTATCTTTAGAGTTTAGGCCTCGCGGTTAAAGCTGCAGCAGAGCCAATCGAGTCTCACCGCACAGCCACACATGCCAAATACAGTATGGTAGCTGGCCACAAAATTAAAGATCAGATTTTAATGGGGCTCATTTATCAAAGCAGATACAGACAAACGCTTTCAGAAAACTACCTGAAACTGATCTTAATAATCAGCAGCTGTTTCTTCCCTCTTCCTATAAAGACTTCTGTGATGATTTATATATAAACTCAGTTAAAAGATAATTCTGACAGACAAAAAAAAAGAAGGCTTTCAGCATGCAAAAGCACACCTCGGGCACTTGTGCGTAGGATGTGAAGGTTATAAAATAAAGCATTATTTAAATCAAAGCTGTTCATGAGAAGAATTAGCTGTGCAGGTCATCATGGGAGCTGCAGGGTAAAAACGGAAGATATATCAAATTTACAGTTTCGGCGATGAAGCTCGCTCTCTTTCTGAGAAATAATTGTTCTAATGGTGCTTTTGGCTTCCTTATTCCAAGCCGTGGAGAATAAATATTTGAGGAATTAAACTACTGTTTATGAACATTAAGCAATTGCTGCTGTTAATCTGTGGGGCCCTTCACCAAGCTGTTGGGATCCTCCATGGCTTACAGCACCTGCCTTTCACGTTGATTTGACAGACCATCTGCCTGTTGTTCACAAATCCTCCTTAATCTTTGAAATTGCTCATTCTTTCTCAGCAAAACAAACATGGGTACTGTATTAAGCTCCGACTCCAATTCATACACATTATTTATGTATTTTATCTAGTGATAAATGATCAACGAGAGCTCAGACCATTGATTATAAAGAACGCTGTGAGTGGCGTCTGTGCCACAAAAAGCTTTCTGCAATATGTTTTTACGAACAAATGGAAACAGAGTGACAGTAAAGTCGGTCACGCACAAAAATTTTGTGTTTCCCAACGTCGGCTGGAATGAGGGAGATGAGAAGGATATCACAGCTGAACTGTTCTGATATGAATAATGATTTTTCATATACAAACATTAAAATGTGTTACTTTTATTTGCTGACAGTCCATCATTCATTCTCTGATCAGATTTTTGATTAGGATTTTTTGTTAGTAGATGAAGATAATTCTCTGATAGTGATACTCGCTGACAAAAAAGACCAGAATATCCCAGTATATCCCAATATTAGCACTGTGGTAAACCAAAAAGATTTTCTAATCTTCTAATTGGAAGAATATGTGTATGTCTAATGTAGTCTGAGGAGCAACTAACTCCATGTGAAGTATGAAAATGGCGCTGTCCTGGCTTTAAACTTTCTAAAACCCCAACCAGAAAGTGACAATGTTTTAGCATAACACGCTATGCTAACATCATGTAACCAACCCAACATGGGTGGTATCCACTTCAGCTGGATTTTTTTTCATTATTTTCATTTTATTTTTATTAGCTTTTGACAGATTTTGGCATTCAAATATAAACAACACATGCTGCACTGTGTTAATATAAAAGGAGCATAGTGCAAGTTGTAGCTTTATTAGTCGCCCCCCCAGTAAATGAAGAATAGCATAGCTAGCCAACTGGCCGAAAGCTAATAAAGGCCACAAGCCTTTATAGGGTTAGTATTTCATACTAAAAACGTAGCATTGCTATATTACTCATCCTGGTTTCGTCATACATATCACCTTTACTAGCTGAGGGTCCCGTTTTATACCCAGAGCAGATCGGATCTTCCTCTATTTAGAGAGCTGCTCCGATGCGGACCCTTTTACTCCTGAATGTCATTCTCAAATTTGGCCCTTTTCTTTGTCTTGTCTTTGCGTCTTTGTGTTGGTGCATGAGATGCACTTGAGGCCACAGGTTTATGGCTATCCATTTATAGTGGCCAGTGTTGTGTCTATGATGCTCTAATGGTGGCTGAGGCGTAAAGAGATTGGCTAATCCTGCACATCAGGCAGGCAGTAAGAGCATGTTGGGGAAAGAAATTATTTTATTTTGCATTTCAACTTGCGCAATGTGCCTTTAAATACATTTTTGTATATATTTTAAAAAAATGATACAGCCAGCTTTTTGTTCAGGGTGGCACTGGCAACCATTTTGGAGGGGCGGGGGTGTCCTTGAGCCCAAGAGTGTCTCTTAAATAAGGCATCAGTCATGTGTTGTAACAAGCTCTGCCCGTGTAATCAAATATTTTACAGGCTTTTCTTTTTTATCATTAGCATGTTTATCTGTTTGCAAGTCCACAATGGTTTTCGCACAACTCCTGGCAAGCTGCTTTGAAAAGAAATTAGTGTCTCTGTTTTTGTAGACTGTCACTTTTATATACTGTAACGAAAAAAAACTAGCAAATTCTGTTGGTGTCAATTTGACTCTTTTGACCAGACAAGCAAATCTAAATTCTCATTTTTATCACTTTAGAAAACGTATCTGGTTGATGAACAGCTTTAATAGGCAGTGATGCTGACAGAAATATTACTTTATTAACATGTGCTGTAGCATTGTCATGCATTGACAAAACAACGCAAGATTCCTGAGCTGACTACAAGCACAGAAGGATTTTTTATTGAAGAAGCAACATTATAAATTCAGAGGGGGAAAAGCCTCCCAGATATAAACAGTTTTGTTTGCAGTAAGGTTAATATTTACAACCTCTCTGACACCTACTTCCCACTGAATATATTTAGATGGTTTGATCCTCATGCAGCTCACACTGCCAGCGTCTGTGAGCTGGTTAATCAATATTTCATCAACAAACTAGATGGTAAAGGCATTCACAGCAGGTCAACACATTTAGTCAGTAAAAAACAAACAAACAAAAAAAAACCTGGAGATTGCACTTATAATAAATTCTAAATGGAAATTTGAACTATGAATAAAACATCTGTAATGATTATCATAAAGAAAGAGAGGCATTAAATATGTGGCATTTCAGGATAATAGGGCTTTCTGTCGAGACCCCCAAACATCCACAACCATTTTGTATGTGCATGTGTCTATTCAGACTTCAGAATCAGTTTTATTCACACACTCCAAAACAATTTTGAGAAAAACAAAATACAAGCCTGTGTTGCTTAGAAACCAGCCTGTTGACAGCTCCAACAATTTGCCCAAACACCTTAAGAGACCTGTTAGCTTTTACATGATAAGTCGGGTGAAAACAAGTATGACCCTGTGTTACAAATGGTTCACCATTAGCCTGAGTACCAAGCCTTTCCCTCCAAATACAAGCCCGAGTTGTTTGCATGGCTGTGAGTAATTTCTCCTTTTGCAGCACCACACAGAAGAAGCCTGTGGTAGTTCTTAGAGAGAGGCAAAGCAGGTTAAAGTTTTACGGTGCCAGTAATTGAGTCCAGTTGCTGAGGGCTTTGAATGAAGCTTCGTGATTGCACAAAAACACACACAAGGGCGCAGTCAGAGAAACACCTACGAACACGGGGAAGACTAGCTCATCTCTTCGGAGCCAGGAATGCCCCGGATGGGCCGACAGCCCTCAAATTAAGCAGCTCGGAGACAGATGAATCAAATGCATTTCCATTACGGGGCAGATATTCCATCTACCCTCGGTCATAACGACACCGTACAGCAGCATTTTAGGGAAATATCAAATTAGGCTGTTTCATTTGGAGGACTGTTGTGCATTGCGAACAGCTTTGGAGATCAATTGAGCTGCTAGGTAATGAGCGGCAGCGGCCTGCTCTAATATACTCAGTAATGGTGTTTTGATTGCTTTGGTTAATCTTGCTCTGCCATGCAGGGGGAGATGGATCCCCTCCTTCCCTCTGCTGAAACACACTCATCAGCTCAGGTTGGATGGGAAAAATAAAAACTGCCGAGCAGCGTTACAAAGAAAAATAATAAATTAATTAAAAAAAGAAAGCAATGTGAATCAAACTATTAACTCTGGATAATGCGTGTTCATGTTTTACGCCACTAGAAATTCATTAGTCTTCCTGAGAACATGGCCTGTGTCGGCCTTAGTGCTGAAGGAGGAAAATGAGAAGACCCAGCTGAATAGGCCGTCGTGTACAACCTTCAAATGAAGTGCTGGCGACGCGCTGGCATTGAAGTGGATGGCATGAGACGCACTGTACCGCTCTGATCTCTGAAAGCAAATTCTCTCACTCTCCAGCTAGTCAGAGGCGCTCTGTTGCTCCACAGCGCTCACAGCTGGGGCCGTTTAATATGCCCCGGCTCTGCTTCACTCCTCTCCACCTCTTTCGCTCTCCCGGAAAATGCTCGCAAACCTCTCCGACCACTTTTGCAATATGTCACACCGCGCTTTTGCACGCCACGCCATCTGCCGTGTTTAGGTGCGTATTGTGAATATTTATTTACTGATAACTGGTGCTCGGTCTGCTTCTGCAGAGCTCTCCATGCAAACTCAGAAAGAGCAGTTGATCAGCAGGTATTTACCTCTCCACGTGGTCCAGGTTCCCGGATACGCCTAGTCCTCCGATGGTGTACAGTTTGCCGTCATACACCAGGCTGTTGTGTCTGCAGCGAGGGACGGTCATCCGGGACACCAGATTCCAGTTATCCAGCAGGGACATGTAGCACCACACATCAGCCACCATCACACCCGACTCAGTGCCGCCTGAATGGTAAAAAAGTAAGAATTATGAGAGTCTTTTCAAACCTTTTCAAATTCTGAACTGTATCTGCTCCACTGAAAAGTTGAGGAGTAAAGAAAAAAAACTCCTGCTGGGAGTAGTGATTTCTAAAAAGTCTGCAGAAGTAAACATTGATTATTGGTTGGATACAGGCCCTGGAGCCTTGGGCTCTTTATTTCAAATTTCCACCTGAAAAACATCTCTGAATCCAGTCACTAACAGCACCACTGGCGTAAAGTCAGGCTGAACAACCTTGGGAAAGTTCTAAAATACACCGAGTTTCTTTATCCTTCTTACCAAAGTGTGTGACTTGAAAAGAGAAAAGAGTAAATAACATCCTCATCATTCATGCTAATGTCACACCTGCTCTATAAATTCTCATCTGCAGGTCTGCCAAGCCCGTCACATCAAACCTCCGTGGAACCTCAAACACTCTGCATTTCTATTGGTCTGTAGCTTTTACTGCAAATCTTAAAAGACAACTAAGAGCAGAAACTGCTGGATGTAACTCCAGTTTTATGACTATATGTATAAACAAAGAAAAAGCAAATAAAGGCTGACCAGCAGTTTCTTTCAGTAAGATTCTGCAACACAGAAAAGGGAGAAGACGCAGGAAGAGATGAACTGTACAGAGTAAAGTGGAAATATCTATGCACGCAGAATATTGCTTGTTTATTGTGTTTGCACTAAATTAAATTTAAAGGTTCCTTATTAATACCAAAGGGAAATTAAATTAAGAACATTTTGATGCTCATAAGAGTTCATGGTCAGTTCAATGATTGCAAGTATGCAAGCTCCATGTACACGCAGTATCACCCCTCCACCACCACGGCTAAAAGTTGGTAAGAGGTGTTTGTGTTGAGATGTCATTTGTTTGGTATGGTGTGGTCAAGTACTCAAATAGATTTCATCTATAAAAACGACTCCAGCAGTCTTGTGATTTATTCCAATAAATATCAGATGGAAAATGCTTAAAAACATATTTTTTTATCTTTAAAATGGGTCATATTAATTAATATGTAAATGTATGTACGCAAGATTATATTGATTGGAGCTAATTTCCATCTTCAGCCCTTTTCAAGAATCTCTCTCATCGTACAACGTTTCAATCTAAATTGTTTTAAAATGGCCTTAGCACCCTTCTCAGGATGATAGGCATCATTTCTGATGTCTTTCCTAATCGGCAGTGTGTTAATATACACATGGACGCTCCGGACCAGCAAACTGCCAAAGCCTCTAGTTTCACAGAGCCGCTCACATTAATGATGAATAATCGAGTGCATTTGATTGGCAGCACCTGGCTGCGACAGCTCTTGATTATCACAGAAGCAGCAAAGGTGTACTTAGTGTTCCACACACGCTTTCTGCATTTTGAATTTTATAAATAACGACAGTGCAATAAGTGCGGCTGTTCATCTGAGGCTGTGCTAGTTTGAAAACCTGGCAAAGACCAGGTGATGTTTTTATGACTGTGCATACAGAAAACCTTGGAATTAAAAGAGATACTTTCTCTTTTCATGACTGTAGATGTTCTATACAAAACGTTCTTTCTTTAAGCCTTGTACGGAATGCAATCCCTCACCTCACAGGTAAATAAACTCTTTTTTCCACCCATCAGTAAGAGCAGTGACAGACTTGGACAACTTGGACGAATTAAAAGTTGTTTGCTGCTGTGTTGACCGGTCACCCAGCAAGCCAAGAAAACCATATTCATTTCAGCTCTCTTCAAAATCAGCCCTGTTAGCTGTGTAGCTTGACATGTAACACCAGCCGTGACTCAGTGACCCTGTGCAGCTCGCGAGGAAGGTTACAAACCGGAGCTGTTGATTGGCTAGCTTGAACAGTGCTGATTTTCCCCACTGGCTGTGTGAATCCCAGCGGACACATGCAGACCTGTTCCAATGCCAAACACAAATTTACATTTATATGAAAGGAGCACGAGAGGAAAGGTACATGCAGGACAAATCCTGTTGCATTTCCGCGGTGCAATGTGAAGGTCTGAGTACCGTGCAAGATGCTTGCACAAATGGACCGCAGAGGGAGAAATTCAGTTTACCTCTGAAGGAGCGACTTAAAGGTGTCACGTCGAGGAAGTCACAGAGTGCACAGTGGGCTGCTATGGAACAAAATAAACTGCAGAACACTGCAGCGGCTGTAAAGCCAGGCAGAGAAAAAGTCAAGTAAAAAAGAAAAGCCTTCTCAGGAGATGAACTGAAAAGACATTCTTCACAAAGAAATGACTTCTCTAAAAAAGAAACACATTGAAGTTGTCTGAAACGCCGGGCTGAGAAAAAGCTCTCAAAGGAACATATGAGTAGGTTGTGAGTTTGCCACCCTTTTAAAACTCTAAATGTTTTATAAAGGTCACATGAAGTGAGCGAAGACCTGGGCAGGTTCACTTTTCCAAGTCACAGTGGCTGCTGTGCAAAAATGTCCAAAAAGAGATTATGAATATCATACGTCAAGTTTTAAAAAGGAAAAAAAGAAACACTACTTAAATTACTAATCGATTATCATGCAGACAAAGAGCTAAAACCTCTCAAAGGATAATGATAAAATTATGTCTCTTATTAACATATATATTAAAATGCTTTTTAATTGATGATGTGGATGAAAACATTTAAAAAGTTTAAAGTACTGTAAAATGTAGACTTCAGATAAGAGAACAATCAGAGCTGTTACTTAACCCTTTATAGCCAAAGCAAAGAACAAACATTTCTTAAATCCTCAAGTCTTTATTTGGCCCTTTAACAAAATTTGTGATATATATATATGTATATATATATATTTATGGCTTTTATTATCATGTCTAAATTAGTGTAGTCTTATATATCCATTAGGAGGGAAAAGTCATGTATGATATTGTATGCTGCAGGGTTTTGAGCAAAGTTCTGAGTGAGTGATGCAAAATGTCACAGAAACTGCAGGTTTAAATGCCACTTTAACTTTAGGTCTGTTGAGTTGTGGACCAGGGATATTTTTCTCTCTTTATTGTTCTAATGTTTTGATTGAAAATGCAATTAAATGCATTTTTCCAGACATTTCTAGAGCTCCAATTTATAATATTAATGTCTGTGTCAATTTTTTGATTCACTTGTCCACTAAAATACATTTGAATTGTGCTTTTTGGGTCAACTATTGTTATGTGACTAAAGTGTGATTAATCAATATTACTTAATAATAAAGTCTGGATTTAATTTGATTTATTTTTAAGTGTCTCACCTCTTAAATATATATATGTATGAATGACAACGTTTTGGAAACAAAACAAGGAAAAGGAAGCAAGAATACAAATCGGGAGCATCAAAACATTTCAAAACGCTCGGATCGAAAATATGACATCATTAGCTTACAAAACGCAAAAGCATGATGCCTGAGCAAAAGACCGCAGGAAAACAGAGAGTGCAGTAATATGTCTTTCACTAAGACATGGCAGAAGGAACATATGCCAGAACCTCATACTGTATGTTTACTGCTTCAAAACTGCTAAAGCAGATGTGGAAAACAAAGCTGAAAGCTAAAAGGAGGAAGGTTCTGCAGTACGTATAAATTTGGACGTGTGACGAAAGAGGAGAAGAGCTGCACCTGGGACATCAAATTATCACCATAACACCATATTATCTCTTAACAATCAAGAAGGCTGCCTCTGAGCTGCTGCATGAGCTCCTGAACAGAAAACAGTTTCTTCCACTTCACACCCTGCAACACACTGAGGAAACACCAGTGTGTTCAGTCAGAGGCGTCTTCAAGAAGCTGCAAAACAGCAAAAAAAAAAACTATTTTTACAATATTATATTTACCCTCAGTTTATCTGTCAAGTACATTTACTGTTATATAAACTCTTTTCCAAAAATATTTAAAGTGAATCCATCTTCCGCAGCCCCCCTGCTCTGCGCCCATGAACGTCTGCAAGGGTGGTGATTACAGAGCCAGACCGGACAATTTAGCTCACCTGACAGGTAGATGTTGTCTCCTGCCGAGATGACGCTGAAGAACTCGCGGTCGTAGAAGGGCAGGCTGGCCAGCGGGTACCACTTACTGTTCTGCGGGTTGAAACAGGTGACTGCTGTCAGGGAGCGCTGGTTCATCCCGATAGCCTGACGCCCTCCCACCAAAACGATCACCTCCGCTACACCTGCAGGACGAAAAGTGGGAAAAAAGCCGCTCAATAAGAAAGCTTTCCATCTGTGCATAAAGAAAACTCAAGTCATGGATGCATGCATGCCTGCTTTTCGTGCACATGGGATCAGGCTACAAATGCTTCGGCTGGTCCTGACTCAATAAACTTGCTGGGAAAAGCAAATGCGACACAGAAAAGTTTCTTCTTGGCCACAGGAAACTTCTACTTTAAATGGGAACGTTTAACTCAATTAGAAAGACTGATGGGGTTGCCATCTGTTTGCTTGCCACCGAGCTTCCTGTCTACACATACAGCAAGCGCTAAGCTATAAACCCAGCGGTCCACACAGTGAAACATGCACCATGTGCTCCCAGTGTAGGAGAATCACAAAATCAATGAGCAAATCAATTTGGATGCATTTGTATGTGATGGGGGATCAGCGTGATGAGGAAGATACTTGAAACATGTTCGGCTCACCAGATCTCTGCTCGCCAACACGAACGCACACGCAAACATGTGCGCGTAGCTGGTGGATAAAGACACCGGTGATCCGAAACACACAGTTACACACACACACACACACACACACACACACACACACACACCTACACACGCACACACACACACACGTTGGCAGGCTGCCACATGTGTCCTCAGGTCCTCTCAGTCTGCAGCAGCAGGAGCTCTCAAGCTCTCCAGTGAGCAGGCGAGGTGACGAGACAAAAATGAGCTGTGTGTGTTTGTAAGCAGCAGGCAGGCGGGCCGAGGGAGGCGAGCCAGGGAGCGGGAGGATAACAAGAAATAGATACGGGGAGAGGGAAGAGAGGGAGAATGAAAAAAGAAATGAGGGAGAGAACAAAACAGAGCAGGGAGGGGAAGGTAGTTTTCATAAACCCAGAGTAACCACGGGCTCTCCCGCTTGGATCGATACTTGTTATTTTATACATGTGCTCTCCTGACCAGACATATCCACAGGCAGGCTGCTTTTTTACATACGCTCCTCCGGGTTTAAACCATCCTCTTCTATCCATCTATCTTTCTTTCTTTATTCTCTTCAAAGCCGGTAAAACAGTGCAGAGCAAACAGAGCGGTGAGCACAGCCTCAGACATATCGTGGACATGCAGCTTAGACTTAGTGGACAGCTTAAAGTCGGCCGCCTCTCCTCCTCTGTGGGATTTGAGGGACATGTTATTTCTGCGTAGGATGGCAGAGAGAGAGAAAGAAAAAAATAAAAAATAGTGCCATTGCCACTGTGGAGATGAAGGTCTGCTACACAATCATGACATAATGAGGAAGGTGTAGGATTTTTGTGCAGGTCGCCGCCCTGGCTGGCAGCGCATGAAAAGCCCAGTGAACTTGGAGTACTGCTATAAAAAAAAAGACTGAATTGAGCAGGTTCTCTTTTTCACAGCGCGGTGGCAATCACAGTCCAGACTCAATGCTTCAGACGGCCTTCAAGACCTCTAATAAACCTGTGATACTAATAAATGGAGGCGCAGTTTTATGGGGCGGCCGCCGCTGTGCCTTGACAAAAATAAAGGGGTGTAAACAGGCCCTTTGTGTTTCCTCTCATGAGCCTCCAACCACACCTACACGCACATTAATTATACCTACTTTCTTCTCTTATTGTTCCTTCACGTCATCAGTTTGCTGCTGCCGCCGCTCATGTTTGTACAGCGCTTCTTTTGATCGCCATTCTTCCAACTTTATTGGATTTCTCAAGTATGACTTTTTTTCTTTGTCTCTCTCTGTGACTAAATTCTCCATCTCCTTTCATCTCGATCGCTTTCATCCAATTAGCTGCTTCAGTCTCAATTAACTTGGCAAAGTTTGGAGTCTGCGTCTGAGCCAAGTGGGGATTTACTTCCTCTGTCTGCGCAGTCAATCAAGGTTCCAGTTGCTGTTTAACGATTCTTTTAATGTTTGTACAGGTTCGTACTCTCTGAGAAGGGATATCAATTATTCATTGTCATCTTTAAACATCGTGCGGTTCAAATGCGGCGTTTCCTGCTGCTGTTTGCTTGTACACTTTAATCCTGAAGCATGGGGGTAAAAAAAGCAACATTTTGTGAAAGACAAACTGCTACACAGTTGTTCCTGTTATTGTTTGCTCAATCCCCACAGTATGTAATTAGTCCGAGTTAAGCCGCTCCGCACGTCGCTTCCACACGCCGGACCGTGGGTGTCTATGCGCACGCAGGTCTTTGTTATTACCTAGTGCGCACGTGCGCGGCTGCACTCTCCGCTTTCTGCCTGACCAGACACGTCAGGAGGAGTCCACATCTGGGCGCTGAGGCTCTGACCCCTGAAGCCCTGAACACATTCACAAGCTAACACGAGCCAACGCCGGCCTGTCAGAACGCGGCGGAATACGAGGGGGGCGCCGCTGACGTGGGAGAGTCACGCCATCGGAGTCGGATGCTTGCGTGGGCGCGTGTATGTGTGTGCGTGCGTGGGTTTTTTAGGCAACGAGGCCTCGCAGGGACGGCTGTCAGTCAGGGTGAGGTTTGATGGGAGTTAGGTACGGGGATGGAGGATCGAAGGATGGAGAGCAGCGTATGGGGATGAAGGGATAACCATGTCTTGACAGCTCTTTTTTCTTTTTTCTTCTTTTCCCTGACAGAGTTTATACCCATGGCAGTTTTTTTGGGGGAAAAAAATAAAAAAAATTCTCCTCCTCGTTGTAACTGACCTTCTGCTGTATTATTGGCATATTTCTGTTTTTTATAGCTACAGACTGCTTCATCTGTGAGTTTGGCTGTTTTGTTTGTACTTTGGAGGATTGCTTATATCGTTCTTCTCCATCTTTCAGACATTTACTACTTTAAAAGCTCTAAAAATGGCAACTTGCAGTATCAGCTGCGTCTGATTTGGTGAACAAACAGGCACACACACACAACAAACGAGAAGAAATCCCAACCATAAGTTTGATCAGGATACAAAACACATCAGTCCAGCGCATAACGATTTGATGTGGCTGGAATCACAAATTCTGCCTCAACATAAATCTGATCTGATTAATTTGCCTGATTGCATTGATTATCTGCAAATATTCATCCTGGATGGGAGCCAGGACTTGGTCAGCTCTGCGTTAGTTGCGACTGGACAATATCACACGCTGATTTAACACAATCACTTCCATCTAGGGATGGGCATTCGAGTAAATTGTCTTAATCAATTATCATATTAAAATATATTTTAATGAAGTGAAAGTAGAAAAAACCTAGTGCTCGGGTGGCAGTGAAATGGGATTCATTCACTGGTTACACTGGAAAATTTGCTCTTATATACCACTTCAGTACCAGTTTAAAGTGGCATTCAATTAATCAATTAAAAGATAATTTAATAAAATCTTAATGATCGATTAATCGATCATCGAATAATTATGCTCAGCCCTACTTCCATCCATGTAGAAAAACAAAATAATGAGTGTGCTTTAGAAATGATTACTCTATCAATTTTTGTTCAATATTTAGTTTGGACTGATGCTATTGCCGCGATATATCAGTGCAGCTCAATACATTGTTACAACTGAGGATGCCACGATATCCACATCTCACCATACAATTTCACAATATGATCCTCACGATACAATGTTTATTGTGATATTGTGGGGAGGCTCACAATTACAATGACAAAATAAAAATGCTTTGACTATTCACCAGTTCGACATTTATTATTATGTCCAAGATGATGACATTTTAAGGAGCTTATAAAACCTTTGCTGAAGAGCCAAAAGTAACAACTCAACAATTTTTTTTGGAGAGAAGGCCCAGGAACTATATAAAAAAAAACCTCACTTTGGTATTAAAACACAGAAATGAGAATCATCAGTTATTTTGGTTAAGCTGCAAATAACTGATGATAGGGAGATGCATGCATCTTCATTCATTATGAGCCACTAGTTATATCATTCTTATTTTAAACAAACTTTTGCATTTTGTATACAGATGTTGTTCAGCTAAAACACTAACGATCCCGTTTCTTTTTAGCATTGAGACAGAAGTGGAGCAGCCATTAAAAATAAACAGGGACCACAATGGAAACCATCTGGAGTCAAGATGTTTTCATGATGTTTCCGCCGTTTCCCACACGTAAACTAGTATTTATGAAGGAAGGGAGTGTGCTGTTAGAATGTGTGTGCTTCTTATATTCTTCCCCCCATACGTCCAAGTCACCCAGGTCATGCTTATGTGTTTAATAAAGGGGAATTAATGGATTTCTGCTCGGCTCCATCGGCTGGGAAAAGTTGGTCGTGACTTCCAGGCGTTTAACCTCTGTAGGAGATCTCTGACCCACCCAATCATCTTTTGAGTTGTTGGGGTCATTGTCGCCTAGCATTTAGGTGAAATGTTGATGTGAGAGGTGATGCAGAGTTCATGAAGGGAATGTTACTGTATGGTACGTATGTATGAGACGTGTGGGTTTAAATCACTTTGAGTTCATTTCCATGTGTGAAAATGTGCTCTATGATAAAGGTTTGAGAGCTGATATTAGCCCCCACCATTTTTTTCTTTTTAGTAGATATTTGGTTTAAGAAACAATACACATGATCTTCATGATATTTTCTCTACTTCTCTTGAGTTTCTTATTTAGTTTCAGTGAAATAGCACTTCCCTATAAATTAAAAGAAAAAAGCAACTACTCTTCCTTTGCCCTTTTATTTAAAGGTTTCTTTTTAATCATTGCCGTATCAAAGAGCTTTAAAGATTTTCAAGATTAATGAAAGATGCCAAAACACATAAAATTTTAAAAATCAGAGTGTTTTAAACTTCATGCATTGAGCTCCTGGACAGGGATCAATAAAATTCATCTTATTCTAAACTGGGGTTAGGTAAAAAAATTAAAAAAACAGTAAGAGGAAAACTGAAAATAAGAATGTTTTCTGGACAGTCACGTGTACAGCTCATTCTTTGACTCGTGAATAAAAGATGATGCCCACCATGGAAGCATGATGTAAACACACATTTACATCCATGCAAACGCGCCCCCTGACAGTGTCGGCCAATTGCTTCCACACAATTTCGAATTTAAGAAATGAACCTGTCTGAGACAGGGGCACGGAGCTCGTGCCTTAGTCCATGTTAGAACCAGCCCGGATCTCACCATGGGCACACACACTAACATGGATGTACATTCACTCCTGAGGCAGATGAGAAGACAAAGACAGAACGGAGAGATTTCTGTTGTTTCCTCTTCCCTGCTGCCACAGTGGCTCTTTTCTCACTTTGCTGTCTGCGTCATGCTGTGACCCTGCCTCCCTTCTTCTTCTTCTTTGCCTTGCAGCGAACACCTCCCTCCTGCCCACAACCTCGAGTCTTTTTCTCTTAAACCTGAGGACTCTTTGCTCTTCTTCAAATGTCCTCCCCATTTCATCTTCCTTCGCCGCTTCCTGCTCTTCTGCCAGAGATTTATTTGACCTGTTCTGCACTTTTCTGGCCGTGCTTTCATCAGCACTATGGTGCAACAAAGTGGGGCAGGTGGATCATTTGGGTGGATTCACAAAGATTAAAACAGGAAGTAACCCACTTATTCAGTTTGAACAATTTAGCTCCAATTCACAGCTAAAAGAGTTCAATTCAATCCATCCATTCCAATCATAATTTGGTTACTTAGATAATTAACTTATATAAAAATTTTACAATTCCTGATGCCTATCATCCAATTCAACTCAAAATATTATAATTTAATTAGTTTTAAGCCACTTGAATCCAATATAATTATAATCCAATTACCAAATCATGATAATTCAATTCAATTAATGACTTATAATACAATCCAATTCCAGCCCAGTGACAATAAGATATAGATATTTTAATTCTATACAAGATATTCCAATTAAAATTCAATCAATTCCAATTTATAATGACGCAGTTTAATTCAATGCATTATATATCTAAATCACTGGAACTTAGTATAATTCAGTTATTATCAACCAAACCCAATTCAACACAATCTAATCAAATGAATTTCAATTCCTTATCATCCAATTCAATCCAGATGGAATAATAAAGTTTGATACAATTCATTTCATGTCTAAGTTATTAATCCATCTAAATCTGATTGAATTAGCAATTATGCTTCCAACTTAATAACCTTATTGTTGATATCTGCCAGAATTACCTTCTTTATCGTTTGCAATGCAAAGACTCCCCAGTGAGCATCAGATGCCCATACCTCTCCATATCCAGTCTTTTTGGTGGTCAAGTCTTAACACATCCCTAAGGGAAAGCATCCATAATGTACTTAGCTGGTTGATATTCAGTAACAGATGAATATGATGTGACATCCCTGAGAGCTTCAGCATAGAAATTAAATGGACCTTTTTCTTAACTCAGGTTTGAGTCCGTGGGGTACCAAAACAGGTTCTGTGGGCCAAAACGTAGCAGCCTAACACTTTCTGATACATATGGAGATGGGTTAAATGGAGCTGAATTTCTAATAGAGATTAACGGAGTGAAAAAGCGGAAAAAACAAAAAATAATTCAGGCATTAGCTTTTTCTCACAATGTGTCAAGCTCGCCTTTTATCAAGCAGTGGAGATGATATAAACACTGCAAGGGGAGCAGCAAAAAACTCTTCTGTGATGTTTTAAGTAAATCACCACATCAATACGCAGCAAGCTAGAGGAGAGAGCTGCTTTTAATGTTAAGCACAGTCCTGATAGATTTACTCTGTTTCTGATTCGGAAAGTTTTGAATCATTAAAGCACAGAGCTTGACTGAGGTATCAGTAACTAAGACGCTGCATTATAGGTTTCTCAGGATTTTGCTGCCATTTATAAAACATTTCGAATCAGAAGAAGCATGCTTTCACCTTAAGGATATATCGAGGTTAACAGATGTGATGTCTCGGCAGGGCCTGGAAAAACTGGTGCATGCTTTCATCTTTAGTCGGCTTGATTATTATAACAGCGTCTTTACAGGTCAATCGAAAAATCGATTAGACAGCTGCAGTCTTTTCTGAACTCAGATGCTCTAGTCCTCACAAAGGCAATGTAATGCATCACATCAGTCCAGTTCTGAGGTCTTTACTCTGGCTGCCTGTCTGTCAGAGGATAGACTTTAATGTTTTGTTGCTGGTCCACAAAGCTCTGAATGCTTTAGGACCAAAATACTTCAAATACATGATCTCAGGACCCGGTATGGACCAACAACAGCCTGGAATTCAGGGATTTTAGACTCCTTCTGCACCCCTCACATCCAGCACTTACAGTCACCTGTGAGGGGAGCTGTTGCCAAAAGCTTCTGATCTGGTCGGTGACCCCGGTCCTTCAGGAAACAGAGTAAAGTTTAAGGAGTCTGAGATAAAGTTTAATTTATAATTCATGTCTCGAAAGAATTCCCAGTCCCTCTCGCTCTTCTCTTCTATATATCAGTTGTGAAGACAAGAATGGACTGAAAGAAGAAAGGCACACTTGAGCTCCTTTTTTTTTTTCATTAGTTTTTAACATTAACATTATTTTCAATAAAAACCGGTTTGCAGCCAAGCATTAAACACATAAATCACTGGACTGCAACGGTGACAATGACAAACGATGTATTGCAGTCTGACAAGAGAAAAAGAAATGTCTGCGAGTTACATCAGTTTAACATGCATAAATAGAGACTGTAGGTGTAATATTTGTATGCCGCATATGAGGGGAGAACTGGAAGAAGCAGAAATGTATTCACGCGGTATCAGAGCCACGGTGACACCGACAGTTTCCTCTGTCAGGGCTCAGAGACATTTATGTCTCACTGCTGCTCCATAGCTATACACTCTGTTTTTTTGTCTCTTTTTTCTAGCCTTTCTAATCGCACAAATTTTTCATTTGCAGTGTTGAGAATCAGACAAAATTGGGACAAAGTCCTGGGAGGTCTTCATGCATGTGTGCAGTTTGAAGTTAGTGTTTTAGGGCATCTGTTGTGCAGAAGTCTTGTTGTCCTCAACTCCCCTTATTTTGTCTGTAACCTAACTGATACATGGATATGCAGATAGTTGTGGATTTGATGGAATTGAAAGAATTTCAATGTAAACGAACTTCTGTATGATTGTTAGTTAACATAAAAGTAGGAGTTTTCCTGTTATGAACAAACCCTTTAAACTGTTCATTACAATGAGATGTTTTTATGCAGGCACACATGGTGCCCACAATCATTCTGCACGATCAGCACATGCACTGATCCGGCTGAAAGCACGCTCACCCCGTTGTGTTGAATACTAGATAAGGCGCGGGCAGCCTGAAAGCCTTGAGGCAGGTACAGCTGGTCAAAGTGCCAGATGTGCTGAGGCTGATCCGTGTTTCTGTAAATGCTCTTCAGCATCGGTCTGAGCACGAACTGCAGCTCAGGAACAGAATGCCCCCCCCCCTCCCTCCCGAATTCTGATTCACTATTTTCCACATTCCTCCATAGCTCCGTCTAGCAGGGCTCACTAGTCAAAAGGTCAAATGGACATAACCTTAATTTTGGCTGCAGCCCCTGCAAATATTCAGAGCAGAGGTTCTCTAATCCGGATCTACAGCCTCCATGTTGCATTTATGAGCCGAGACAGACATGTTTGCCTGAGATTTCCCTGATAAGCCAAAGGAATATAAAAACTCATACTCCAATTCTCCAGTGAACAGCTGCATCAGACTCTCTCTGTCTCTCTCTCTCTCTCTCTCTATCTATCGTGCTTTGTCGGCTCCGT
>JAVQJG010152706.1:0-13336 GCA_036024015.1 Craterocephalus amniculus
GATGTTAAAACCTCAAACAGACAGACAACGACGCAAAAGTTCAAATGGGGTGGGGGTTGGGGGGGAGTGGAGGGGCAAAAAAAAAAAAAAAGAGTGTAAACAAATCTGATCATAACTGCGGCGCATTGACGCGTCTCATCGCGCGTGACGCTTAAACTCCTGCTTGTATGATTTGAACTTTTCGACAGATTTGTTTCGACACCAAAACTCTCGGCGAAATGGACGCGCACCGCGGGGGCGCGCCTCCGGCGGGGCAGCAAATCGTGCACGTCCGCGGGGACTCGCAGACGGAGCTGGAGGCCCTCTTCAGCGCCGTGATGAACCCCAGCAAGGCGGCCAGGCAGCCGTCGTCTCTGCCCATGAGGATGAGGAACTTGCCGGACTCCTTCTTCAGGCAGCCGGAGCCCCGGGGCCACTCCAGACAAGTACTGACTGCAGCTCATGTAGCCGCTGCCTTCATCATGTCTCCATACATTCATGGCAAACCACAGCTGCACACTAACCCTGCCATTTAGACAGTGACGAGAATAATACACGTGTGTTATACACGGGCAAGAAGTGGTGGAGGGTTAATTGTGGACTGTAAATACACAGGAGCATGCTTCAATCTATAGTAGCTACTGTGTGTTCATGAAAAGGCCAAAATATAAAATACCATCTTTCCACTGAAGTTCTGTGGTAGTCTTGTTAAAAGTTAAGTAACAGATTATTCAGGTGTTTCTTTTTTCTCTAAATGAATACTTTGGTCTAGAAAATGGTGAAAAGGGGTCCTTTTAAATGTGCTAACTAAAGCGCGCCATTCTCAAAAAGAGAGGTTTGGAAAAATTGTGAATGTAAAACCAAAAATGCTTTTGATACATGGATAAATAAGGCAAGAAGTTTATAATAATAACTGCCTCTGGGACATTTCTTAATTAAACTGCTGAAGATGGTAAATCCTCTTGTAAATTGAAAAACAGCAGAAGCCACAATCCCTCAGTTCAGGTCAGATTTAATTGTTGAAGCAACAAGTCCTCACCAAATCTCTACAGTAGTTATCTTGAGACTAAGGCTGTGTGATATTTGGCGGATAAAACTGAAGCAAAACAGTTGGAGTAATTTATTTTTAAAAAGTTTATATGTATGTGATTTTTTTTCTCTATGTAAGCTTCTTTTAATTACTTTATAACCTTTAAAACCAGATTCCTGAGCCACTTTACACCTCAGCTTTCTTAATTGTAGTTTATAGTTATCAGGTCCCATATGTAGCAATTACTATTTATGCAACCATTTTCTTCTTTTTAAAACTTTGTATTCAAGGTGAGAGAATCAAATTGTGGGAAGATCTCTCACAGAGATGTAGATAAGATGGGAACTCTGGCTCTTGCATGAATTCTGAAAGTGCTTCTGACTTCTTTTTCTAACCTGAAAAAAAATAATTCATTTGTAGTATTTTATGAAAACAAAAATCAGTTTCAGCTACAGCTCCTTGTCTGGGAATCTGCCTTCCTTCCATGACTCATTGTTGTATCCGTTCAAATCATTTCATCCTGCCAGTTTCTGTTTCTGCTTGCTGATCTGTGACTTCATTGCCGCTGGTTAACCCTGCTTGTTTCTCGTCAGGCCAGTTCGGATGGAGGCGTGTGCGGCTCCCTCGCTCCTCACCACGTCCGCGCTCATTCCTCCCCTGCCTCCCTCCCAGTCAACTCCCTCTCCACTCAAGTAGCAGATGTAGCGGCGACACCAATCATACCTGACGACGTGCCACTCCCCCATGGTTGGGAAATGGCCAAAACGCCCACTGGCCAGCGGTACTTCCTCAAGTAAGATCAACCTTCACTTAATCGATGTGCTGCATCTGTTGCTCTGCAGGTTTTTCTTTTTTTCAAGGTGTCAGGCAGATTGTTAGAGTTCAGTTAACACCCACTTTGAACATAGAGATCTTTTCTGTTGTTCTTTTTTGTACAAAACTGGCCATACATCCTCTCCAATGCTTTGCCAAATGAATAATATTTTTAAGATGAATGGGAAACATGGTTAGATGTGCAGCAGTGCAGCAGTGCAGGTAATCATGTGAAAACTGAAGTCACCTTCTTTAAAATCTTTAAATCTCTAAAGTTTTATATAAAATGATAAAAATATAAACATACGTAAATATATATAAAATATTAAAACTGTAACTGTAAGGAGGAGACAGCAGCACAGGAATGATTGTGAAAAAAGAACTTTTGCTGCCCATCAGTGTTGGAAAAGGTGTTTGCAAGCAAGGCCAAGTCCATCCTTTTACAGTTAGATTTTTCACAAGTGGAAAATGGAAACAGATATGCCATTGCAGAAGAGCTCCACAACAGCATCCATCTATAGGCCTCAGCATGATGTCTCATTACTGTGCGATTAAAAGAAAAACATGGCAGTTTAGGCTTGCAGTTGTACCTGAACAAACCACAAGATATCTGGAAACAATGTCACTTTTAGCAGGAAAAGACCAAGTTTGATACACCTAGTCATGATGCACAGCTTCACATTTGGTTGAAATAAACATATCGGCACAAACGCCTTTTGCCACTACACCAGAAGGTGATGAGCTGCTCATGAAAGAAAAATCTGTTCATCGAAATGAACTGAAAACATTGGATGTATGCTGATCGCCAGTGCATCTAAATATCTCCTGAAGGAGTTCAAGTTACACCAAATCTGTATGGGTGAATAAATTATGGCATTTCAAGCTAGAAAATAGGTCCATGTTGCAAAAAAACTAACTTATCCTTTAAGCAACATCATAAAGGAGAAGGACCAACATTTCTCCACAACAATGTGAGAGTTTAACAGAAGTCATACAGAAAATGATAGCAGTAGGTTATTGTTTCAAAAGGTGGTTCTGCAAGCCAGTCAACCATGTCGTATACTTTGTATATCATAAGGTACTTCTGGACTTTTGGCTCAGTTTTCATTACATAAAAAACAACGTTACATGTGAAGTTTGGATTAGATATCTCACTTAACATCTTCTCCTCATATATTAAATGTTAAAACTGATAAAGGGTATGCTTTTCTTTTTTACATGACTGGACATTCAGGATTAAAACTAATCTGACTCACGCAACAGGAAATGCTCAAACTAGTTTTGCTCCCAGTTTGCTTTCACCGCCTTCAGAGCTGGTTTCCTTCCAGCTCAAACCCCCGTCAAAAGTCACCACGGTTTACAACAGCCCGAGAAGCGGCATTGTCTGTGTCAGTGTAGATGTATGTGCACATCTGGTAGTACAGGTAAAGCAGGTCTGAGCCAAATGCTCCTTACCCTACAGGTTACAGTGGTTAAACAGATCCAGATGCGTTTAGACGTGTCGTGTGTTTTTCAGTCACCTGGATAAGACAACCACGTGGCATGACCCTCGCCTTTCGCAGCTTCAGTCGGCTGCAGCGCAGCATCCAATCTCCAGCACCTCGGTCCATGGCCACTCCCTCAGCAACCCAGCAGCCACTACGCAACCACCAAGCATCAACCCAGAGACAGGTAGCTCTGCTCTTTTCAGCTCCATCTCAACATCCTGTTTCTCTTAAATCACAGGCCTTCTTTTGACACTTCGGCTTCAATGGATCAGGTCTTTGCTGGGTTTTGGCTTCTTTGGGTTTCACATGTGGATTCTGCGTCCATGCATCTGTGGACTTTGGTGGGAAATTATTAAAAACTGTACTTGAAAACCAACAGTGTCCCCCAGATGTCAGTCTTTAATGGAAATGCTAATTGGAGATGTGGCATCAGGTTTCACTTAACCACTGAGATTAAAAGTGTTTAAAGGGTCAGTTCATCCAAATTGCAATTATCCTTTTTTATTTTTAAATTTATTTTTATCATATATGGGAACAGACGTTTTGCTTTCATGAGCGAATCAAAGGGAATCAATCAAATAATAAAAATTAACGAATAAATTAATAGGATGTAAGAACAGTGATAAATGAAATCATAAAACATCCAAATATGTTTAAAAAACCACCGACCATGTGTAAGTTCACAATGTTCAAGTCCATCTTGACCTGAAGATTAATAGATCCACTATGATTTCAGGGTAAGATGTGGAGGCAAAGTTAAGTCTTTGTCTTCATCTGGTCAAAGGTTTTTGTGAACTGTATGAGTCTTTAGACCTCTATAGTAGATGGAAAAAAGGGATTTTTTTTTTCAGTGATGGGGTTTTTGTACAAAACATAAATATGCGTTATAATAGAGTAATTAATGTTGGAGCTGCCTTTACAAAAAGTTCAGGTGTTGTGTAAAATGTAATAAAATGCAGCAATTTGCAAATCCAAACTGTGATTCCAGTAGAACATAACTAATCAGAAGTTAAAACTGGGACATTTTAGAATATCACAGAAAATATTAGCTCATGTTGAAATGGATGGCAGCAACATATCGAAGGGGGAAAAGGGCAACAAAAGGCTGGAAAAGTAATTGGCACAAATCAAAATCTGGAGGACCATCTGACAACTAATTAGGTTAAATGAAACCCGGTCAGTGACATGACTGGGTGTTTAAAAAAAAAAAAAAGTATTTCAGAGCTACAGTCTCAGATGTAAAGATGGGAACAAGCTCACCAGCTGTGTTAGACACCAAACTGTGTCTAAACACTGTGGAACAACTTAGAAGACTTGGAAAATTCTGAAAATCTGGAGGAATCTCTGTGTGCAGGGGAATAATTGTACTGCGAATAAAATATGGGTTTATAAGATTTACAAATCATTACATTGTGTTTTTACGTTCTAACCTTTGTTTAAGTGGGGTTGTAAAAAGACCCAGTATTGGAAACTTCACATTTAACTTAAGTTTTTTATCTGCAGTTTTATGTAGGGATGGGCGATATATCGAACATTCACCGATACCGACATTTACAATGATAACTGATATAATTTTTGCCCATCAAATTTATTAATGTGTTTTGGGCTGCCTAGTCAGTGCTTATTGGTCCCAGTATGAATTAATTCATATGAAATATTTGATAAAAACTCTGATTCCCAGCATGTACAGAACAGAGAGTGGCACAGTGGACCCGTACATCAGTCTGATATTACACCGGTGGCAAATAGAAATTGTGCACCATAGGGCTGTTATCGTCCATTTATCATTATCAAGATGATCTGCTCAATATATCGTGATATTAATTTGGGGTCATATCGCCCAGCCTTAGTTTTATCCAAAAAAAGATTATAAAATTTGCCTCATTACTCCAAGGACACAAACAAAATCTGATTCTGAAACTCACTTAAATGATCTGAGCTTTATAAGAATAAAAACCTACGGAGCATTGTATTTACAGCTGTGTATGGTAGTGACTGACCCACCAACATGCATCTCTGTCCGTTGTTGTATCGGTGTCCTCCCTGTAACTGGTTACATCTCCTATGAACAGTCAAACCTGTCGGTTTTGCAGCTCTAAAACATTGTTTGTCCCAGGCTTAAAGCCATCAGCATCACTGTCTGTAGGAGGGGCTGCGAAAGATGCCGCAAACAGATTGACTGGCATTTTGATATAATGTGAAAGAAAGAAGTGAGATGCTTCCTGGTAAACTTGATTAGCCAGGCTGCCGCATTTAAGAATCATATGACTGCACCACCGACAACACTCTGGGGTTTGTTTATATCTGCTTAAAGCAATCCTCGTCGTCTCACCTGTAGTTCAACCTCCGTTGCAGTGATTTTTGTTTCTCTCGAGTGGGAACATATTCAGCTGGAATGAATAGACAAATATGTGAGAACGCTCCCAAAAATATTGTGCATCTGTACTTTGCAGATTGTTACAATAAATCACTGCAAGAGCCAGGCAGGCCTGCCTTGTTGCACCGTCACAATCCTCAGCAAAACATGCTATTTCTAGCATGTAGGCTTAAAATGAGTTAAGTTGGCCCCGACTTTCGGTTCTACATCTTAAGTCTGTCAAACTATGGAGCAATTTTTAAAAGGCTCAAAGGCAGAACAGATTTTGCATCAACACCATTGGCTAATGGGACAAATTTAAACGGCAAAATATTTTCCACAAGACCTAGGTAGCGTACAAAAAAAGGAGACTGGATATTGGACTAACACTAGGCAGGTGGCTAAAAGTAGGACTTAAAATGAAATTAAAGCTAATTAGTTGTAATTTAATATATTATCTTGTATCCATGTTTTGTGTGTTTATGCATTGCTTTCCTAGAAACAAAGTAGTCAAACAAAACTCTATAATGTGTTCTTTGGGTGAATCACAGCATTGAAAGTGTGTGGTTTTTTTTTGTTTGTTTTTTTTAAAACAGATGTGTTGATGTTGCATTTTTACTTTTGGCTTAACAGACTCTTTAAAGCTTTTGAAGTCTCTCTTTTTTTATCCAGCACCTTGAGTGTTGATATGATGGCATTTGCATATCAGAACGTTTCTCCACCCGCTGCACTGAGGCACATACATCGGTACATTTTTATTCTAAAGAAAATACTTTTTTTTTTTGGTTGGTTGTTTGGTTTTTTAACTCGCTAAGCCTCAGTTTTAAGAAATCTAGCTGATGTACAAACATTTGAGGACGTGGGCCAGATTCTACTTTTTTTTTTTTTTTTTCTCAACACTCCATGCTCTCCATCTACCATTTGCCTTCTCACTGTGTACTTTCGCTGCTGTTCAGGTCCACTGCCTGAAGGCTGGGAGCAGGCTGTGACTGCAGATGGAGAGGTGTACTACATCGATCACATAAATAAGACCACCACATGGGTCGACCCGCGTCTAGGTAGCACACTATCAAATTTGTGTCTCCTGAATTGACAATTCTTGTTTGTCAATAAGAAACATTTTTATTTCCAATGTCCACCATCACATGTTGCTGTTTCGCAGCAACAAACTAAGAAAGATCGCAAAGCTTTGGCACGTTTTCCTGTCATTAGAATTGCTTCTCCTGACGAAAATATTTATTCGTCAAAGAGATTTGCTTTTTTTTTTCTGTGAATTTTTATCTTGCAGCCCAGAAGATGAACCTCGGCATCCCTGGCATTGCCTTGCAGCAAAGGCAGGAGAAGGAACGGCTCAGGTGCAAGCAAGGCCTCCCTCCACAAGTCACACCACAGGTCAGGGGTCACATGATGTGGCACATGCAGCCAAATAGTTCACTTTTTTTTGTTTGCACGAGCGGCTGAATGCTTAACATGTGTTTTTTAGTTTTGCTTATCATGTATATTTTGCATATGTTGCGTAGTTTAACACATGCAGGTGTGTGTGTGTTTGGCAGGAGGCCGGGGGAAGGAACCAGATGCCCGGTGGGATGGACCACGACAGGAGCACCCAAATGCTTGTGGATGCCAGGATCAGAGCCCCAAACCACGAACCTACACTAAACGGGTGAGTGTGTTTACAGAAATAGACAACCATTTAGCATTTCACATTGATTAAACTGAATAGCACTTTTAAAAATGTCGCCCTGTGCTATCGCAAAGTTTGTGAACCATTTAGAATTTTCCAGATCCTACATAAGTAATAATTGGTATTTTACACAAGTTTAACCAAAAAAAAGTTAAAAGAATACTTCACTTTGGTGATTTATCTACTTAAGAAAATGATTTGATTGAACTTGTGGTATTGGCAGTGGACATGAAGGTGCAGTCAGAGTGACGGTGGATGTTTGGTTTTATTTTAAGATGGGAGCTGTTTCAAGGTCTGAGCATATGTAAATGGAGGATTCCTGCAGAACTGCATGGAACAGAAAAAGAGCTATGGCTACTTGTCAGGATGGAAGGGGTTATGAAAACACTCCCAAAGACTTTGGACTCCACCAATCAGCACATTGTGTACAATTAACTCCCCAAGACCCGACAGGCTATACAGATCACCAAAACAGCAAGTCACTGAGGTCTCAGAGTAATTCAGGGGAACTTTTTAAGCAAGTGAAGGCTTCTCTTACATGAGCATCATCCAAGTTTCAGAGGATGCTGAACAAACGGTATGCATAGCAATGCTACAAGGAGAAATCACCGCTCTCACAAAGAACGTTATTTTTCCTGTATGTTTGCCAGCTAACGAACAGAGAAGCCAAAGTGCTGCTAGAAAAGCATCTTGTGGGCTGATGAGACCAGAAAAAAAAGGTTTATAGTTCAAATGAGAAACTTTGTGTTGAAGATAAAAACTGTCAGCTTTGGAGCCCGATCTGTGAAATATGGTGGTGGAAGTATCATCGTTTGGGATTGTTTTGCCGCCTGCCTGAATCATACAAGCTAATTCAGAAGTAAAATATCACATCTGTTAATGAAATGGTTGTCAAAACAACTGGATCTTTGTTTAGCAGCAGCAACACGAGCAAACACAGAGGGCAGTTTCTTTCAGTTAAAATTCTAATCTCAAAAGCAGAGGAAAGATAAGAAGAAGTGATCAGCTCATGTGAGGAAATGTTGGTAATGTTAGTTTTGTGGCTCACCAGATTGTGTCCCATTGGATCATTTACATAACATGACTAATTATATATCTATTTTTTATTTTATATAATTGTATTCTCTTTATGTATTCCTTTAAATATGTTTTTTATTCAAGTCTGTATTAAAAAAAACTGTTCTCAATGGTTCACAAAACTTTAAAACAGAACATCTTTTTTAAATAGGCTCATCACTGAAAGTGTTGAAAGTGTTCTGCTGGCAAACATGGGTCAGTCAGGTACATGAAAAAGTGGAAAATCCCCCAGTCTCTCTCCCAGCTCTTCTGCATTAAAACCCTGACGGGAACGCCTGCTTGCTTTGCTGTGCAGGGCTCACTCTCGCAACGAGAGCACCGACAGCGGCCTGAGCGTCAGCAGCCTACCGCGCACGTCAGACCACATGCTGAGCTCCGTGGATCACATGGACACTGGTAGGATGCACACATACACACAACAGACTCAGAAATATCAATGTAGGGTGGAGTGAAAAAAAGTTTTTTTTTTTTCCATAATATCTGATCTTTTTTTGGATTTTCTATTCTCTCTGAGACAAAATTCTGCGAGTTCTCAGTTTCTGTCTGAAAAAGCAACATTTGTTCTGTGACTATGATTGATCTAGGCGACTCCAGCGAGCCCCCATCGATGACGTTGCAGGAGTCGATGCCCGTGCTCCCGATGAACGAGGGCGAGGAGCTGATGCCCTGCATCCCCGAGGGTCTGAGTTCAGACCTCCTGATGGACATGGAGACCGTTCTCTCCGGGTCGCACATGGACAGAGACAGCCTGCTGACCTGGCTATAGACACAGACGGCCGCCGCACGGTCCGACATGGTTCGACATCAAGTATCCGTGACATGAATGAGAATTCTGGAGGATTCACAAGTGGTACACAACATCATTACAGAGAGAATATGCTACTGCTGAGCAACGGAAGCCTAACACTACTCACACCGCCAAGAATGGGAAAAGGAAAAGGCTCAGATGGCGGTAAGCTGGTGGGTTTTCTCTTTTTGGGTCTACTTTCATGGCAAATCAGCATCACATTTACACTCTTCAGTCTTCAATCGCAATATTCCCTGTCTCTGGTTAAGCGCTTCACGGCGCCGTTTTAGGTTTTTACCCTCATTCACAAACAAGAAAAGCATCATTGTACCGATTTTAAACGAACACAAAGATCCATGTAAACAAACAATAACACCATTGGGAAGGGTTTCATATTAAGAAAAGTATCCTATACCTGTGTCCCCTTGATTAACTACGTAGGCCTGCAGGATAAAGAAAGACAGGTGCGACTACCTCTGGGCAGTTTGTGACGTTTCGGCTTTAACACCGCTGCTCGCATATGAATAAACACAAAGCATCGGGGCTCCAGTAAACACTACATTAGATGTGCACAGCCAAAGGATAAGCTGAAAACAAAAAGACTCATGGAAGTTCTCTCTTCTGTCTGCATGTACAGAATCTTAAAGAAGGGGGTAGATGACGCCCCCTAGTGGTGGGTCAGGAGAGAATTTAACAGCATGGGAGATCCCGTTTACAGTGCTCCCTGATGTTAAAAAGCTCACATGCCAAAAACTTGTATTTTTAAGTGTTACAAAAGCAGAATTTTTATCCATCTGGGACGGCAACTCAAGCTGCTTTCCTTTTCCAGAAACAGTAACAACGTGATATGAGGCAGTTTTAACAGAGAGTCCTGGATTTCTTAGACTTCTCTTTAGACAAAGGATTTCTGCAACATGCAGAGGATGTTTTCAGTCTAACACAATGCAGGGTTTCCCCCAGGAAACTAAAGGCCGACTCCTCTGCTCTCTTGTTGCCAGTTTTCATACATTCGCCCATGTGTACGAAGAACAGCTCAACAGGCTGGCTTTGAAATTACAGACTCCTGGACATTGGTTTTTTTTTCTTTTCTTTTTTTTTTGCTGTTATGAATTCCATTTTATTCCAGGGATTTTGTCCATGTCAGCATTGAGAATGAACTTCACACAAGCAGTATTTATTGCAGGTTTGTTACATTTGATTGTGTTGGATAGTTGTTTTATTATTATTATTGCTTTTATGCTGAGAAATCATGCCGCCTAATGGTCAGCCCGCAACGATAGTTTTGGGTATCTATTCTTTTTCTGGGGGACATGAAGACAAGACATTAATATAATCAGCCTGCACTCCTTCAACTTTTTAAATTGATTTTTTAATTCTTTTTCTCACTTCCTTACATTGGCATGAAACATTCCTAATGTTAACAAGAGAAAACTTTTAACTAGTTGGCATTCATTCGGTGGGATAAGTTTCCCCTACCCCGCCACAAACAGACATGCAAGCAGAATCTCAGTTTTAGTTATTATACATGCTTCTAAGTGTCACATTTCACTGATCTTTCATGTGTCCATCAGTTTATAAATCCACATTGACGGCATCCTTATCAGAAAAGACCATTCAGTTGTGATAATGTGTAATCTATTTGAAGTGTTCTCTAGAAGATACAGTCTTTGATACATTTATGGATAAAATAGTTGAACAAATATTTGTCAAAAGAAGGTTGAAAAGCAGTCATTACCATTTAGCTGATTTCAAGACGTTTAAATCAAATTTCTTTAGTCTTTTAATAATAATGAATGGGACTTTTTATATCCTCGGTCCTTGCTGTGCTTTTTGATACTTATGGATGTATGGACACAAACACACAAAACATGTGGATTTTAAACCCGCTCCTTGATGAATATTTCTGGTTAGAGCTAAAAAGATATTACATTTTGCAGGGCTATAATTTCCTCTGACCCAGCCTCAGTTATTATCTGTTGTGACAAGGAAGGTTTTCAGAGATTTTGTTGTGACTCCTCAGAAAAGCAAAACGCCAATTTTATGAATGCTGTGTTTATGTGTTTTGGGCTTATTTAATTTCCACTGCGAACATTATTAGGAGCAAACTTCACTCTGGAACTCTGTCTATTCTCTCTTGTTTAGGCAAAGCATCTAACAAGTAGATAATCTGCCGGTTTGTTTCTGCAGTGTGTTTGTACTTGATCTGAATTTGAAGCTGTTATTACTGACTAGCGCGTTTCTCCTAATGAGCTAGCTTGTTTTTATATACTCTACTTTGAGATAAAGACATTCATTGTAACATCAAATAAAGAGCCATGTTTCCTGTTAACGTTTCCTATATGAATTTTGACCCAGTGACTTATTTCTCATACACATAATGAAACGCACTACCTAGCTTATTTATCTTAGCATGCATGACACCTGCAATGTATGTTACATATAATGATGGCTAATATCCTATTTACAGAGTTTTGAAACTGTCAAGCTTGTTTTTATACCTGTTTATGCATGATTTATATACATTTTTCATTGTAATCATTTTAAAGGAGTTTCTGTTTTAATAAACATTTAAATAAAACCCAAGTTGTTCCTCGTGATGTATTTAAAATGTATACTTCACTTTATATTTGTAAAATCATAATCTAGATCTTGTTTCCAAGATTAAAAGCTTGTGTAGAGAACGCATGTTTTTATGAAAAAAATTGTGCATTGTGACATCAAAACTTAAATCTCTTCAATTTCAAATATAATCCCTTATTCAGCAGTTGAAATGTGAATAATGATTTTATTTTTTCAAAAGATTTTTTCCGGGTTTTGCTTTGTTTTATTAATATGAGTCAACTTTAGACTTATGACAAGAAAAATCTCTACAACGGCTACAGCTGTCCACAGATAGTTTCCTCAGTTCTCCTTTACAAATATAACTTCACTAAAGGAAAGATGTTAGATTATTTTCTCCTTTCAATATCAGCAGATGATGTGTTGTGCATTTTGGGAAAGCCAGATTATTCACCTTGAAATCAAAGTATAAGTGACTGTCAGGATTGTGCTTTGTGAAATGAGCAACACAGCTAGACTTGTTCGTGCCAAAATCCCCTGGGATTTTTTTTCTTGGTATAAACTCTTGTTTTGAGATCAAAGTGCTGCCAGGTGTGTGCCAGTCACTGCTGGTATGACTGGCATCTGACTGGTGGGCCAGTGGCTGTATCTCCAGATTTTGGGACCTAAATTCATCCAACAGGATTGCAATGCTCTCCCCCAATAAGTGGGTTGCCTTACTACAGCAGAAGGTGACCAGCCTGTTGTGGTGTTGTACAGATCTTCCACACATTACTGTGGTCCCTCATGGTGTAAAATCAATATTGTCTAAATTTAGCTTGTATTGTTTTTTTCCTTATTACTGTTGGAGGGGGTGATCATCCTTGTATCTACCTAGCACCTCAAAACAAACATGAATACCAGCAGGAAAATATTGGAGAGAATTTTGGCATATTTTGGAGGGGAAACTACCCATATGTTAACCTGTGTATGAGCTTTACACACTATACCTCATAAAGGTGACTAATCATGCCTTCTAATGATTTATACTAAAGTACCAGTTGCTATTATTTAAGGGAAGAAATAATTGATCACATTTCCTTGCTTATTGTGCTGAATTTACATTCAAGCTCATCCATGCGGAATATTTCCACTTGGGTTTTCCAGTTTCGTGCAAGTTCCTGTTACAAAATAAAGATCCCCATAGTAAAAAAAAAAGCAATCGCCATGCTTGGCTGGAGATTAGTATCACTTAAAAAAAACTGTGGTTTTCATCTATGTGTCATTAGGATGACTTTTATTCAATGAATTAAGGGTTTGCTTCAGAGAGCCACACTTTCAGTTTAAGAGTCTAATCAGTTGTGTCTAATGACCGCGGTGAAGTTAGTTTCAAGTTGGATATTGGATATTCGCGCTGTGCTGGTTCACTTAGGGACCATCAATAAATTTCGCACCATCACTCTTCAGACACAAAACTTACAGCTTTCCTCTCTTGTTACTAACTCTACAAAACCAATGAAAGACCATGCAACAAAATTAGATGTATCTGCTGAATTACCTCATTTTTGAGCAATTGTGCTGTATT
>JAVQJG010152731.1:0-11385 GCA_036024015.1 Craterocephalus amniculus
GAGATGCAAACTCCACACTCCACAGTTTCAAACCCCTCCTCAGCCGGAATCTGGCTCCGACCGACTTGGGACTCGAACCGGCGGCCTTCTCACTGTGAGGCTGCAGTGCTAACCACTACGCCAACGTGAAGCCCTGAATCTGTGTGTCATGGCTAAACGCTACAGAAATAGCAGGTTCTTCTCCTTTGTTTCCAATTTTATGGCAATAGAACTCATCCTGAATTCTGAAGGAGAGCAAATTGTAAAATTTGCCTGAGGACCAACCTTAACACCAATCTCCTTCCCTGCATTTTATTGCCCAGTATTAGTGTCAGCTAAGCTGTTGGAGTTTGATTGAATGCATTGTCGTTATGGAAATCCTGAACAAGAGACACTTTTGTATTGTTTTACCCACAATATTAGAAAATATTACACTAAATTGTACCCTTTGGAGTACAAAGCATTTCCACTGGGATTGTATGAACAGAACAGTCTTACTGTAAACAGGGGGCACATACTTTTGCCCTTGCAGTTGGTAGACCATTGATACCATGTTTGTGTTGTAGCCTGGTTGAACAATGCTAACACTTCATTGACAATCTTTTGTACCCCAGGATACTGTATTTCCTGGTGTACCCACAATGCAGTGCAACCCTATGGGCTACTTTATTGCATGATCCGAGGTGCTGTTTTGCTTGCGGGGAACTTAAGGTTTTCTGATAATCTTCCAAGGTTTTCTATTCTTTTTGGGTTTTTTTTCTTTTTGTGTGCTTTGGTATGCTTGAACCAAAGATTCCACTGAATATTTTTATACCCCGTTGAAGGAAGAAACTGCTGGTTGAATGCTACTTGAATTGTGTCACACAACAACAGAGTCGCGTGATAAAATAAATCGTCCGACTGAGGCAATGAGAGCACCAACTCATGTTTTCTCAGGTGTAAAATGACATAAAGAGGTCTGCCTGATGTACTCAGATGCAGTGATATTTCAAATGATCTGTAACATGTCATTGTTTTGTAATTTCTAATATCGAGGGAAAATATGCAAACTGTTCCTTATCATGAAACATACTATGTACTAAATGTTGCCCTTGGCTTCAATCTGTTGGCTACACAGAAGCCCTGCAGACGGAAGAGATCATATTTGTACATTTATGTCAATTTATTTAAAATACTTCTGCAGAGGAAGGTGTTACCGGAACACACTGACACATTCTTCCATGTTTTGCTTTATAGTCCATTGTCACTATAGTCACATCGTTCGTTGCACCACCACGTTGGGTAGTATAATGTAATACGAATAGTATATTCGTTACCTTGATATTTACAACTACTTTGTACAACAACAGTTGGATTTCACAGACATAATTAGAAATATTTTGCAGTAGGATCAGACCTCCAGCTGTGGAAAGTAAAAAAAACAAAGTATTTCTACTTCATGTCAAAGCTGAATAAGAAAACGTGTACCCATAAGGAATGTCTGAATGTTATATTTAATATTTAGGCGTTAATGTTACTACGATAAAGCACGGCTATTTTACAGTAAGACTGTTCTGTTCATTTATTGAGACCATGGAGGGATTTAAAGTCTGTAATTTACGCTGAAAACCCACCATATCTGTTATTAAGACTGTAGTGAAGGTTGATTTTGTAGAATATCCTCCCAACTTCACTGTCGTCATATTTACACAGAAACTTAAGACATTTTATTCATTTGCTGCCTCACATAAACCAGGATTATCATACGAACTCATTAATCTAAATTAACAAGAACAAGGATTTTGTTCACTTTCTGGTTGCACGATTAGGACTATTTGTTCAAGAATCAAAAGAATACTGTTTTTAAAAAGAAATGTATGTAATTTTTCTTTTTTAGCTTGCTGTCATTTATGAAACATTTCTAGGTCATCATTTGGTCTTCTTTTCTCTGAAGTGCAGATAAACACAAAGATTATTTCTGTCAACGTGAAAAGCTGTGGCTGCCGAGCCGGTAGCAGTAGGCTGTATCTGCTGCGTCTGCAAATGGTTTGTAGTCCAGCGTTATTCTGCTTCCTCATCTGTCCACACAAACAGCTCACTTTTGCCTTGTGTCCTCAGTCATCTTCATGTATGATTTTTCACAGCTGAACCGGCTTTGGTGCCGTGTGGACATAACCTCTTAGAGAAAATGTATTGTGAATTAAGGCCTTTAAGAGCCATAAAGATATATTGTATTTATTTAGCACTTTTCCAAAGAGCAAACTGAGAGATATTATGAGAAAAAGATCATAAGCATCATCAGAACTTGTGTCAACATTACCTTTGCTGTTCTCTGCTTCTTTTCATCGTGCTGTGGTTTCAGTAGCTCAGATTTCACACTCAGCACTAGGGCTGTACTGTCTGGTCGTGATATTACTAATGGGACACATTCAAAGTTCACATGGTGTGCATAAATGAAGGCCAAGCAAGGTTTAAAGACTGTGGAAGATTTATCCTTACACGCATTAGGGATGAAGAGTGAACTGTGACAGTTGTATCTATCCAGAAAATTCGACATGGTTTCCTTTTTTTCGTTGCTATAAAAGAAAAAAACACTCTAACAAATAATCTCTCTTTGTGTTGCTCCTGTGATGGATTGGCGCCTTGCTCAGAGTCTACCTTCTCACTCTGGAGGCTGGGGTAGGCTCCAGCTCCTCTTCAAACCTGAAAAGATAAATTGAGTAAAGACAATGAATAGATTGATAACTTAATAATCATCACTTTACCCTCTTTTGTTCTCCAAGAACTTCAAGTATAAAAAACAGTGAGTTTGAATTACTCTTAGGGCTAAAGCAGCCATTTTTCCTAATGAATTGGCCCAGATGACGTCCTTTCGTATCATATCTGTACAAGAAAATTACTAGGTCCTCCAATTTAAACAATGCAGAAGTTGTTTGTGCCCCTAAATATAGTTATTCTGACACAATAATTTGAGAAGATTTTGTTTAAGCACATTAACGAAAGTTTAAAAAAAAAAAAAAAAACCCAAACAAAACGGTGCAGCTCAGTGGTGTCCTTGATTTGTGGGCATCCCTCTGTGTGAAACAGCCAGACATCCAGGTTTGCCTGGAGCGTTGTAGCGATGGGTGATGCAGAAATTGGCGGCTGCATGTGTGTGTTGCACTGCGGAGGGTCTAAAGGGAAAAGGATTGCGCCGACTTTGGAACCAGCAGACGACCTCGCTCCGCATCCACTTGCTGTCATCGCAGCATGTGTTGAGATGAAAAAGCAAAGAAATTGTTCAGCTCCGGAGGTAATCGTGTTAATTTGGAGCTGCAGTATGATTTGAGGCTTCCATAAAAAAATTGAGTTGCGCTTTTCTTTCTATCGTCTCGGTATTCCCTGAAACGGGGCCTCTGGAGCAGTGAAGCATCATTGCCTTCATGCAGATTTGTCATCATCTGATTGTAAACTGGTAGGACTGGGGAGCTGAGAATAAATCCCTTCTGCAGTATATTCTTTTCTTTTCTTTTAGAATTTCGCAGAGAAACAATTGCAAATATTTTGACTGATGTCAACCCCTCAGTGCAATTTCTTATTTTCATATCTGTGTTTTATTTCTAAGCAGTGTCTGATTTGTCAGAATTATTTGCAATTAAAAAGTTTCAATCGACATAGATGAGATGGCCTTTTGAATCTTGAAATCACTGAGTGATCCAGACTGATCAGACAGGAGTATTCAACCTCAACATTTCATTTGTATGCAAAATCAAGAGTTAGAGCTAATCTGGTGGCATTGATCCTGGCTTAGGAGGATATGTGTGATCCCAGGAGAACGATAGAGTTATGGGAATGTGAACTTGAGCTTTACAGGGGGGAAATAAATCGGGTATTTTGCTGTCAGGTTCAGAGTAGCGGTCAAGCAGATGGTGTGTTTGGACTAAAGACAGCAGCTTGGAAGCCATTAATTTGGAAATGCTTTCAGTCGTTTTCTGATTTGCAATCACAAGGAAATGCCACATTTTTCTTTTTCCCCACAAGAAGCAGCTCCCGGAAAAAAATTCTGATGAAAACAAACAGCTAGCTGATGAGGCTATTGATCTGAAGAGGCAGCTGACGTGGAGCTAGACGTGTGTGTGTGCAGCAAACACACACATGGACACAGCTGGGCTTCCACTGCAGACAATGTTATATTGGCTTGCCTTTATTGCCTGAAACTTATCAGAAACCATTACTTCACCTGACCATGTTAGGTTACACTGCACCAAGCCCTCATCTTAACATTTACATGTACAGACATATAAAGACACATACAAACACACTTTACTTTTAAGAAAATAATCAATTGTTGCTATTAAAGAAAACCAAAAAAGTTTGTTTTAATGACACATGGACTTTCATTATGCATCATGGACCTGCTGTTGCCATTAACTGTCTTGAGGTTGGGAAACTGGTATTCACAATTTTTCCCCTGTATTTTGCTTTAAAGCACTGCATCATGCATTAGCAAGTGGATATTTACACACTAGCTGTTTTGAACATGCACTGTGGCTCATTCAGCAAAGAAACAAGTGAATATTATGGGAGGAAGAGAGAAAGCGACAGAGCAAAAGATAAGACAGGAGCAAACATGAGACTGACTTTTACTGGCGGGAGAGCGCTCAGAGAAGAGCCAGGATGCAAGTCAGACCCTTTCATCACAGGGTTCCAAAGTGCAAATATCTGCCAAAGTTCAGTAGTGCTGCTTTAAATTTGTGGTTGCAAGGAATTATGGGACAGAATTACTTGTGTTAGACATGGGAGCAAATCTCATCAAGTCTCTTAATAAGTAACCAAAACATCAGAAAGTCAACAAAACCCTGTCAGGAGACAAAGTTTGAGAAAAGACATAATTAACTCCAGATCCATCAAAGTGGACACCTGATGCAAACAGTGGACACCTGTTCAAAGGCTGTTTTCGAGTTCATTAATGAGTGTAGTTGTTGTATTTGCAAAGTAGCAGCAATTTGTGCCAATGATATCTTTTTCTCACAAAAAAAAGAAAAAAAAAAGAAACTCAAATAAATGTCAAACTAAGGAGCTTCAATACTGGAAACAGCCACAAACCTATAAAGTCAACAACTGTGGAAATGATGGGACAGACAAGAGAGAACAGCAAGGAGTTTGAATATACTGGCAGAGGGGTGATTACATGAGTGGATGCAGGTGATTCAATTAGCAAGGAGGAACAGGTGGTGATGGCTGACAGGTCTGAGAGGAGATCTAATTGAGATGTATGATGAACAGAAAAGCTAACAAAAATAAAATTGAACTGAATCATGGAGCAAAATTCCAGATTTTGTCTAATCGTTTTTGAATTATTGCCTCAAAACATAGCGGCATAAAGGAAAGTCTTTTTGGGAAAGAAGATTACTCAAAAGTATGGTTTCAGTAGTATCCGTTTGTAGTAAAATATAGAAATATGCCAAAGGCAATAATGCAGGAGTATTAGCCCTAAAGATTTAGTAATTTAATAGTTCCTTAGCAGGCTGATTTAATCACAGTAAGCAGTGCAAGTCACAGAAACAATTTCATTCTATTTAACCAAATGCTGTAAGTATGAAAGGTTCTTCTTAAAAGGTTATCATATAAATTCTTAAATAGTATGTTTTGACTTTAATGGAGTTTCATTATGAGTATCAAAGCAACACAGCCCTTGTTCATTTTGCTTTAGTCTGCCTGCAAATTTGGAAGGTTTCATCTGTTTTCAGGAGACAAACTGATTAAAGAGAGGTTTTGTGAAGGCACATTAAGCTGTAGCACAGACCAGCTGTGTTGGGTAAACTTTAATGAAGAGACTCTGTAGCAGTCATGTTGGGGATTTGTACCATGATCTAACGCTACTCAACCAAGGAGAACGACAAACACAAATGTATCAGGTCATTTTGTCCTCTTTCCTTCCTTTTGAACTTATCAATATTTTTTTACCAAGTCCCATATCTGCAGAAGACAATATATTTAAAACTATCAGCCAAGGGTGCAGATAGGATGTGTGTGATAGAGCCATGTCTGCATGTGGCCTGTTGAACTGGCTGCTACAGTATGCATGAGGTGGATTTTATGCTTTCTAAACTTAAATGGGATCAGTCTACATTTCTCTTTGCATGTGAGCAGCTGCTGTGATTAATAGCAGAAATAAGTTCTTGATATGAAAGCAACAATATTTAAAAATTAGTAGGAAGATGAGTGTGTGAATATGATTGTGTATGAATGAAATGTCTATTTTATTTGTGGTAAGTCTTTTTAAATGATCTTTTATGTTCAAATTATTTTAAAGATTTTAATGCACTTTGAGCTGCCCTAGCGTGAAAGGTGCTTTATTAAAAAAATTTAGTTCATTAATAGACAGATGTTGGCAAAGTTCTCCTTTGGTAAAACCTAGCATCACATCAAGGTGCACAGGCTGGGAACAGGTAACATGTTGATGGATAAAACAAAGAAAGGAGGGATGCTAGAAACAAAACCTTACAGGTGATGTATTATAACTCCAGTCTCCTGTGATGGAGGACTCCGAGGAATAGCAGAGATAAAAGAAAATTAAGAGTCTATGATGCCTCCATTACATCCTTCCTGTGCCTCCTGACAGAAGATGAAGGAAAGGACTGATGGGAGCCAGAAGCCCAGTAGTGGGTTGTAAGGTCTAATTCATTTCTCTGTCTCCCACAGCAGCCTACAGACACTGAGGACAGCGCACACGGGGACGTTAAGGAAGAAGTCAGATACTGATAAAGAAGAGAGGATAGCGACACAAAAGACGACCGGCGATGGCTGAGGCACCTCAGCAGCAGGAGCAGCAGCAGGAGGAGGAAGAGGAGCAGCAGGAGCAGCCGACTGGCGCCGTGGAAACCACAGAACCAGATGAAGGATCCGAGGAGCCGAAGGAGCCCGTCAAGACGGCTCGCCCTCTGCTGTCCATGAGGTCCATGAGCAGCGTGGACCCAGATGATGACACCCCCAACATGATTGTCTACAGAAAGGTAAGGGGGGGAAAGAGAAGTGTGAAGCTGTGTAATGCAAGGATGAGAATTGAGAGAAAATCTGAGAGTGAAATGTTGCTGTTGAAGAGGCGAACCTGTTGTTGTGGTGCTTCAGACTGGAGTGCTTTGATTGCATGCTGTTGCATACAGAATGCTGCAAGGTACCAACCCTACCACGCTGGAAGTCGAGTCTAGACTCTGAACTGAGAAAAACCGGATTTGTGTGCATACTGTGAGTGATTCTGAGCACTGTGTGTTTAGTCATCCGTCCACCTCAGGAAAAGGTTTCAGAATTTAGAGGAGAGCATTTTGTCAGGTTGTCAGTTTTTGAGGAGTCAGTATTACCCAGTTTGACTGTACTCTGACACATGGCTGCTGTTTACTGTTGTAACAAATCTGATTACAGAGAACCTGCAAAGACACAATTGCTGCTTTTACGGTGTGTTTCATCAGCTACCAAAGTTGGTCTCACACTTGGTTGTTTTTCTCACATAATGAAGCACTGTGGTGGCTTTCAGTCATTCCCACAGGGTGTAAAAATCAACTTCAAACATGGACAAGGGGAAAAAAAACCATCCTTTTTTAAAAATGTGCTACTTGCACATGTATATTTATGACTTAAGTGATTCATTATCACAACAGAATTTAGTTCAAATGGTACATGAAATGTTAGTGGAGCCACCTCTGGTCTCAGCGGACCGAGTCTGGCTCATTAACTATCAGGCCGGAACAAAATTCTGCTGTATGCAGGTCCTTAAGGACCAGATCTCTGGCATGCTGCTGCTTCAAAACACAATTAGTTTTGGCAGTGATAAATTGGTGTTTTTAAAGTGTCACACAGACATGAATGTAAGAGCTGAGATTTGATTCTAATCTGCCAAGAGGTTTTGTTGTGACTGACCCTGACAACTGGACTCATTGTGGAAGAAATAAACAGTTTGTCCTACAGAAAGCGGTGAAGTATGACATGCAGAGGAGGATTTTTAAGAAATAGAGGACAAGAAATAAATTGATTGCAAAGCAAATCTTAAATTTCTTCTTGTAAATCTATTTCTTCTAAATGGATTCATGTCTGCATTGCTTACCTGCAGGCAGTAGTTTTTTAGTACGTTTTACTTATTTATCATGACCGCCTTATGCATCCTGTAGTGAAGTGTAAAACATCCGGAAGGATTCGCTGACTAGTTCCATTGGTAAGTTTTTAGTGTCTGTGAAAGACGTACAAAGATGTGGAAAATGTGAGCTGTATTTTTATGTTGAAACAAAGCATGCAGAATGGCTACTGCAGGCTAATGAGCATTTTATAGCATGTTCCAGAAGTTTTAAAGTGAATATTTTCAGCTTGCTGGTGAAGTGCTACACCTGTAGTTGACAAGGTAAAGAAAAAAAAAAACACTATTTTTGGAGCAAGTAAACAGTTTATTGTGTGACTTTGTGCCTCTGATTGTCAGCAGGGAGCCTTACACTTAAGTCAAAAGTAGCTAGCTGGAGAAATTTCCAAACTGAACTGAGTTTGGATTTGAAGAGTTTTAGACATCTAAAAGTTTCACTCTTTTCAAAGGAAAGTAGACTTTCACGAAACTAGCAAGTACAGGCATAAATGTAGAATTCATATTGTATTCCCCCAGAACCTAGGAAAAGATTTATGGCTTAAATGATTTAATGTTATTAGGACACAGTTATTTAGATTGCAAAGTTTTGGGTGACATAAGATTGGTACTGTGGCCGTATTCATATTAGTTACCATGGCTTTGGGAGAATTTACCACAATTTTAATTATTGTATCATATTGCTGATTGAATGTGTGTCCATCTGTATTTACTTCCTGGTACTAGGATTGGACAAGTGTCCTGACCTATCCATTTCATAAATTCATTAGTCACAATACTTAATGTGAATGTCTTTTCTGCACCAAATTCTTTATTTATGCGTCAATAAAACTGTCATAATGATTTAAGGATACATAAGGATAGCTGTATTGAATTCAATGTGAAGATACATAGAAAAATGTTTTTTTTCTTCTAACAAGCCTGAGAACCGGATAGATTAAAATATATTTTCTGGGACACAATCAGTTTTATTTAATACAGAGGAAAAAGGAAAAAGATGCATCATGATGTGCACCTAATACAGCATATGTTTGCATGGTGAACTCATTGTAGATAATCCCAGTATGAACAGTATCAGGTTTTGAGAATCTGTTTAAATGAAGCTGGAGGTGTCGTAGGAATAACAGGATGCCAAGAACCACTGTCGACTTTGATAAATGAGGCTCTGCTGCAAGTTGAAGGAGAGATGTAAGAGAAGGGTTTAGAGATGTAAAGAGAATGTATTTCAGCCTCTTCATACTTACAAAGAGAAGAGACTGATATGGCACAATGATAAGCAAAGAATAGTTATAGAGCTTGAGTTAGCAGCAGATGGATGTTACCTCGCCCTTATACTGTATGCCCAGAAATCTGTGTTATGCAGCCCCTGGGGAATGTTTTGTGGTTATAAATTACTTTGCTATTTTGTGTGAATAAGTCATCAGACCCACTTTTTAAGGAACAAAAACAACCCTGAATTAATGTGTGTGTGTGTGTGTGTAACGAAATTAGTGTAAATAAATAAAAACAGACTTTGAAATGTTAGAAAAATAGACATGATTTTCTCTCTACACAATACTGGTCACAGATAATTTAAGGCATATTTAGACAGGAAGGTTTTTTTTTTTTTAAAAAAAAGCACTTCCAGTGGAGTTAAAACATTTTCCAATGTCTGCTCTGGTGTTCAAAAACACTTGGCTGTACATCTGATTTATAATATTTGCTATTACACAGAAGACTGCTTTGTTATGAAGTGTGTGTGCCATACACTGCATTCCCATTAGTCTCTCTGGATGACTCATCCATCATCCAAACACAAAGTGGGAGGGAGACGCAAATTGTGCTCCCAATTTACCCTTTGATAAGCTCTGGGACACAGAGTCACTTGATTTTACACCAAGACTTTTAACCAAGTGAAGGTCAGTTTTAGAGGGGTGGAGGGTTAAATCAAGGAGGGCGTGAGAGCTGATACTGGGTCAGTGCTTGAGGAGTAATTACAATGAGAAGTGATGCTTCTCTCCTTCAGGGAGCCATTTGTCTGCTACACAGTGCTAGAATGGTAAAAGACTTCGACTCCTTTTTCTCCCTGTTATCTCCTCCTTTTGTGGATTTTGATAGCGGGTGTGTATGTGTGATTTTTAAAGTATAAAATTACCCTTGATTATGTGATCTTATCAGCCGCACGTAACCAAATGTCTTTTTGTTTTCTGATTCAGTGTAGTGCCTTATTCATGAGTTATATTTTTTTTGTAATCAGTTGTCTCTGTTATAGAAGAGTCTAGCATTGACATGCTACCTCGGTGCTTGTGCATGAGATTTTTTTATTTTTCCCTTTTGGAAGCTTCCAGATGATGCTGAGGTGGGGAGATGCAACACCGTTGACAGGAGCCGAGGATGTTGACTTAAAAATCCACCAGCATGAATTCAAAGCTGTCAGCCAGCATCTGCTCATAAACACTGCTTAAGTGTGTGTGTGTGTGTGTGTTTGTATGATAAGCAAGAAAAATGGGATGCAGTTCATTACTGGAATTTGTGTGTATACAGGTGTGTGTGTCAGACTTCCCACATATTGGACCCCTTTTTTTTCTCCCCCTCCTCATTGTGTCTAACAATAGCAGCTGTTGAATTGCAGCCCTTGTTATCGAGCACATTTCTCCTACAGATGCAGTTTATATCTCTCTGGGCTTCAGGAATATCCCCTGAAAGAGTTCAAAGGTTTGGCTGCTGCCCTGAAATGCAGAAACCAAAAGTCTTTGGGTCAAATAATGCTTCAAAACCCTTTCGTGCTTTAAGAGGCTGATTCTTCTGCATGCGTTTTGGATTGAACAATGAGAAATATTAAGGTGTGGTTGGGTGTAAACGCATCTAGACTGCCCAACAATAACCTTCTATCTCATCTCCTTTTTTCTCACCATTAGTTTATTTCACTGGCAGGACAGCATAAAGGTTTTGGTCAGAAATTTTTGGCACATAATTCTCCAATATGAAGGCCGATGTAGTTGACTCAAATAGAAGCTCGTCCGTGTTAGAAATAAACACTGAGAATGAAGCCAAATGTTCTCTCCTATAAAACTAAGGAGCTTAATACATTCACTAGTTCTAAAATGTGATTTTTAACTTAATCCAGCATCATCCCAAACCTAAGATGGTAATGTTAAATCTAACCATATACTGTATTTAATAAACTTAAAGACAATATCTTGGGATGAATTGAGAATCAATTAAGAGACTTAGGCCTCGATTTATTAACGCTTTGCGTGTACTAAAACAGGTGCAGACGGCTTTGCTCCGCTAAAATCGGCCCAAGCTTATCTATCAAAGCCGCAAACATGGAACTGCGTCTG
>JAVQJG010152735.1:0-14033 GCA_036024015.1 Craterocephalus amniculus
ATAGATAGATAGATAGATAGATAGATAGATAGATAGATAGATAGATAGATAGATAGATAGATAGATAGATAGATAGATAGATAGATAGATAGATAGATAGATAGATAGACAGACAGACACACACACACATCTTACAGACATGATATTTAGTTTATTTAGAAACAATTTTTTTTTTACATCTTTGAGAAAACATGGAGGACTACAAATACCAGTTCAGTACAAAAAGTGACTTAACTGGAAAGGCAACACAGAAGCTATCTACAAGAAAGTAGAGTACAGGACAGACTGTATTCCAGAAAGACGAGATCCTTCATCCTGGTTCTGTGTTATGAACAACTCTGGTGCCCCTGCAGCTTATTGGAGAGGAATAATAGATAAAGTACTTTTTATCTGAACTAAATGAATGGCTATTTTTTCAGACACACCAGCAAAATACCACAAAGGCTTCAATTTTTTTTCTCGTTCATGACAAAATGTTTAAGCCTCAGTTTCTTGCAGGAAAGCTTAACGGTTTAGTCGTTTGTCACTTTGGATCAGACTATCAGCAAAATTATTAAATATACATAAAAAATAAATATAAACAACCTTTTAAAGATCACAATTACATTCTTCATGCCTCAAGAAAGTGATCAGAATGAAACAGTCAAGTTTGTTTTGCATAAGTCTATGTGACAAACATAATAAATAACTTTTTATTAAAATACTTTTTTTGGTAAGTGAAGCATTACAATAAAAATGTAACAATGTGTAGACATGCCACTCATTTGACAGGTTAAACAGATTAAAATAACCTACTCTATCAGTAAACAAAGCTTTAATTCTGAACCTTACGCTGCTGATAGTGCAAACTCAAAAGCAACGTCTCCTGACATGATCAAACAGTATCATCTAATGCTTGTAGTCTCTTCATACACCACGTCATGGAAATCAGAGAACTTTGTTAAAAAAAAGGAAAATAAATAAATATCTAAAGATAGAGCAACCTCTTAATGTAGCCCATCTTTATGCAAGAATAGGTTTCCTTAGAAACATTTCAATTAATTATTCCTTATATTAAATAATTTTTGGTTACATTTATTTTCCATGTTAGTTGTTACTGGCATATAAAGTGTTTCAATATTACCCACAATACTCTCCTTTTTTCCCTTTAACTCCTGTAAGTACGACTCAGGAACATGGGCAGAGTTTGGATGAGGCTTTCTTTGGACCTTTGCCATGTTTCTTCTCTTCGCAGGCCGAGGCAGAGAGGAGAGGTATGCTGTAGACGGCGATGACGATTAAATTTAACACCAAACAAAGCAGCGCTGGGCCCACTGTGTTGGAAAAAGTGAGGGGAATGGAGTTTGAAGTGAGCCAGGGGCGTCGTATCAGCATGTCCTGCTCCATGGCCTGCATCTGGAAGTGTGTGCCGAGGATGGCGCACACATGGAAGAGCTGATGGCTGTGACCTGCAGGGGGAGCAGCCAAGTCACACTTGTCAGTGTGGAGGATTGTCACCTTCACCACAGAGGAAATGATTCACACTGGCAACTGCCTTTAACAGGAATCTAGAGGTGGTTATGCATTAGCAATATTTCACAATTTTTAATACAAAAGAGAGAGAATACGTTTTAATGTGTTAACCAGTGTTCAGAATCTATTTGTAGTGTAAGCAGGCATTTCAATGTGAGCTGCAAAACCACTTTCACAAGTTAATATAGACATATGCCTTGAATGAAGTTTTTCACGCACCAAACAGCAAAACACTTTAAGATAAATTTATTCCATGTAGCTGCATGATTATATAGCTGAAAGTGTGTGTTGGGGAAATATGTCTGTGGTTGGCATATTAATTGTCTGATTATTAGTTTTTTTAAATTTATATTTCTATCTATACCTACTTTAATTTAAGAGACAGTTGCCAGGGATGGGAGATCATGTTTGTGTAGAGTGAGGTGGGGGCTGAGGAGGTTTGTGTGTGTCTGAAAAAGACTACTGTATATTGAGGTGTGTACATTTTTCTTGTGTGAAGGTTTTAAAATGTTTTCTCTATTTAGTTTTTTCTGTTCTTTTTAATATGCATTTGTTTTATTATGTATATTATTTGCATTGTTCCTGCATGAAAAGCGTTTTGCATATTAAATGTTAGAAGCTAGCAACTTTGAAAAATCCTTAAGATCAATCTTACCAATGTAGTCAAAGCTGCCTGGTGCCAGACGCTCAGGTAAATGCGTGGCAAAGAGGAAACCTGTGAGAAAAGCCAAGGCGATGTGGTTGTAGTGCAGCATGTTGGTTTCGTTGTCTGTGCATCCCTCCCCTACACACAGGAACACCTGCAAACACGTTGAACATCATTACTTTATAAATGGAAACAGAAAACTGCTTTTAGTTACTTTCAAAGTTAATAATGATCCCTGAACTTATGTGCCAGTGGCAACATTTAATTTTTATTGAGAAAATTATTTATTATCATTATTATTATTATTATTATTATTATTATATTAACAATAAAAATAAACAAAGCATGATTTTATTTAAAAAAGAGAAGACACAAGTAAAACCCATACTGAAATGTAAAAAGATAAACTAAAATGAAGCTCAGACTTTCTCTGGTTATAATGGCCGGATTATTAAAACATCCTGATGCACACACACTGTCCATTAGACCGCTACCATTTTCCATAAAATCATTCCCTTTTCTAACAGTGAAACAAAATATTGCTGCCTCAAACCCAGCAGCTGTAGTAGGAACTTTTCTTCATGCACTTGACTAGTCTGACAAACAAGCAGCCAGGGGTGTATTCAGGAAATTTTTAATCAGGTAGTCAAGACAGATGTTTGTGTGTATGTGTGTGTGTGTGTGTGTGTGTATGCGTGTGTGTGTGTTGCTTTTTTGGCTGCAAACTGAAGGGGGCTGGTAGGGTGGAGTAACAATGTGTGTCACTCTGGGGTGTAAGCAGGCTGGCAATCTGCTTGTGGTGCCAGTGCTGTGCTTTTTTTCTGCTTTTGCCTTCCTTTTTGCCTCTTTTTCCCCCTTGCATATTATGCTACAGTGGCTGAAGCTGAACTCAGCTTTTCCCTGCAGTGAGGGCAGGAATACAGCTGCCAATTAATGCTACATACAGGGTGCCAGCGTTAACAGTGTGAGGCACACTGGTTCAACTCGCTGCGCTGCTCAAATACATGAGTTAACAAAAAGGAGGTGGGCTAGCTCGTTTCCCGCGGGCGTGGCTAACCTCTCGCAAGCTAACGGGGATTGTGCTCTTAGCGCAGGGTGCAAACGAACAGCTGTGATCCAATTTGTGACCTAACAGGTCTGTAGCTTGCGTCTCATTTGGTGAGTTTTGTGTACCAAGCCAGTTGGCGAGTGTCTCCTCCGTCTATCCTTGGGTTATTTCTGACCATCTGTGCCCAGTCATTAACAGGCCTTTTCACAGTCAATTGTCTTGTTCCTCGCCTTTCTTCTCAATTTCTGTTAGTTACACTGTGCATGACCATGAGACGGACCAAGCGGTTCTTTTTTCTTTTTCCCCCTCCCAGAAAATAAATAGACTAAGTTGGTAGAGGCCATTTTATTATCGAGGGCCAAGGAGCTTTATGGAGACATAGGTTAATTCAAAGTGGCATCGTGGAGGATGCATCAAGCGGTGGAGATCAAATTACAGGGCAAAGCACTCGGTGGTAAAAAAAAAAAACAAGGCAGTGGTATGCTGCAGAATGTGTGCATGCATGCTGTGTGCTTAACTGCACATCTACGTGTGTCTGAGAGAGTAGAGAGGGAGAGAAGGGGGGAGGCAAAGAAGACAGCACAGAGAGAGGAGGAGGAAGAGGAGGGGGGGGGGTGGGGGGGGTTCATAGAAGGGCAAGGGATGGGGAGGGAAGGACAGAAGGGAGAAGAGGCTAACTGGGCCAACATGTTCACATCACCCCAACCAATTAGAGTCACTCATCTCCCCTCTGCACAATACATCACCCTCCATTTCTAATGTTTACAATTGTTGGGCTAAGAAATAACTGTAAACATGACTGAAGCAGGTACGGCTTTCAACAACAACAACAACAAAAAAATAGAGAGAGAGAGATGTGCCTGAAATGCGTTCAGCCATTCCTTCTTCCCCCTCTCGTCTTTGTTATTGGTCTTTGTGCAACGATTTGCCTAAGGACCCAGATTTCCTAGCAACAGCCTGCCACCAAACATTTGGCAGGAGTTCAACATTCTCTCTCTTTGTGAGAAATGGCAGCGCTGCCGCCCTGCTCTGCGTCTGCCACCAGCCCTGCTGCTGCTTGCTGCTTGCTGCTGCTGCTGCTGGATGAGCCAGACTGGCTGCTAGCCCCCTCTAATAATTCTGTTTTCATCCAATCACACCGCATCCTAGCAGGCACCTTGAGAGTCTCTGCCAGGAATCATCAATCACCTCCTTAACACACATGCTCTGACAAACACAGACACATGTGTGAGCAAATAACATGCGAACATACACACATGTCCACTTCCTGGTAATTAAATTTACAGATCACAGTGTACATGGCTGCATAATACGCGCGGTGGCAGTTTAATGAAAATCAACAAAGCACATTAATTCATGGGAAAGGTTAGTGTAGTGAGAGTGAAAAATTTACAATCCAGCTGTAAATTAGGTAAATACATCTAAGTGCTCTTGACAAGGTTAATGGGAAGAGGAGGCCTTCGTGTATGCTGGTCTAGACACACCATATAATATTAAGTGGGAAAATCTGCGGCAGTGCATCCTGCTAAGTACTTTGGAAGTGCGAATGGGACTCTAATACAGCGAATGATCCCGCTGTTTTGACAAAGAGGCCCGGGGAGAGACGCCGAACACTGCGTTTTAGATTCCAAGCACTGACAAACACCCATTTGTGGCCCTTCTATCCCCCCTCAAATCCCACGGAAGCTTTTCCCTGTGCACAAGACTGTCGGATGTGGGCAAAACCCAACTGCCAATTTGCAGAGGATGTGCCATGTTTGCTAATGCGAAGCAGAGGCTAAAAATGAGACCACACAAACTCAGGAGGATGGACTGAGTGATCTGCTTTCTGGCACGAGCACAAACGGCATTTCTTTCCCTCGTTTTTTTTCCTTTTTTTTTCATGGTCGGTGTTTGTTTCTGTGACTGGGCGGCTAATTATGAAACCTCAGTCATAACTGCACAACAGTATGCTCGTGTTTAGAGGGCTCGTAGGCATCAGGGGGAGCGCTGGGAATTGCACTTGGGACAGTATGCCAGGGAGCGTGTTGATGGCTGGGCTGTAATGCTGATTTATACCGATAATGAACTGCTTAAAGAGGAGGAATGCGGCGCAATTTCAGGGCTATCATCTTGACTCGAGATGAGAGAAAAAAAGTTGATCTGCTGGAATTAAACGTAATCCCAAACGGTGAAACATGAGCTCAGCAGGCCACCCTACTCCAGAAGCTGCAAGTGAAGACATTACCTCAGTGGTTGCAGCTCAGGCCTGTGTGAACGTCTAAGCGCACATCTGTCCTCCTCAATCTGTGCACGTGTTTTGTCTGTAAGGGGAAGATTGTGTAGGAGGTGGGTAAAGCCGAATGAACTAGCATAATCGATTTTCACACTTTGGCAGCACCTGTTGGCTTGCCTCCATGCTTAAAGAAATGAATGAATGCATTATATGTAGAACAATTTCACACTGCACCGCAGCTTCATGCACAAAGACGAGGGGAACATTAGAAAAATGGAGCTGTATTGTCTCAATAGGTAACACAGCTCATTTCACTCGACAAAGGATGAATGGATATATTGACAATGCAGAAGGCGTGCTGAGGCATTTCCTGAATAAAGCCTCTTAACATTTTGTCCTCCTCTGGCAATAGAGTTTGGGAGCAGTCATTCTGAATGTACAGGGTCTCACTTACCGCAATATAATAGACCTTGGCTTTCTCCACCAGCTCCCAGTTGCTGTCCAAGTCCAGGTGTTTTTCCTTTTTGTAGCAGTTTGCCGCTGCCAGGTTAGCAACAAGGGACCTGCCGAGACAGACCCCATAAATCTTCTGCCTCGCTTATCATCCATCTTAATTTTGTCTCAAAAACATTCTTTAAAGAAAAAAAAAGCAGAGGGCCCAGACTTCCCTTTGTTCTTTCACGATGTAAAAGGATAATAATAGTTTCCTTCAAAGTGTCTGAACCGAGGTGAATTAAAGTTTTCTGGATGTCTTTATTGCCCCCCCCTCTTTTTTTAAAACTGGGTTATCTAAAAACACCAGACAAGAGGATTAAAATCAGTTGAGAGATATTGAAAATTAAAAAATAAGCCACGTGGAATTTATTCACATTATCATATCACCTGAAGAAGTGGCTGGTAGTTAATGAGGGAGGGAAAACAACAGAACGCATTACCAAATGAGCACTTAAGTTGAGTAGTGAGTGGTGGGAGATGGGAAGTGGAGAAGGTGGCATTAACTTAACATAGCTCATTAGCTGTCCTCATGTTCTATCTCTTCATGAGCGACCATCAGCATGAGAGCAACCATCATAGCGGGAAAACCATCCGACAAGAGGGAGTCGCAACAGGAAGGGGTCTGTTTTCGCACGGCGAGAAAAAGCTGCTCACCGTAGTGAGCTCGTGAGTTAGTGTCAGCGTGCTAAGTTGATCAAAGTGTGATGACGAAGGCTGCGATGTGACAGCAGGATAGAGGCTGCGTTTGACCCGAGCGACGGTAATGGACTTTAAGGTTGGAACAAACATGACAGGAAAAATGAGTGCCATTACCGAGGGAGTCCGACAGACATGAGCGCAGGAGAACACTATCAAAGAACAAGCAGATCTGATGATATGTTACGTTTAAGAGGTTAAAGTGATGCGCCGCTGCAAACTGTTCCAGAATAAGTGTTCACCAGTCTCGCCAAGAATCTGATGCCTCAACTCAAGGTTTTTTAGTTTCTTCCAGGAAACATCGTTAAGTATTGAAGCTGAATTTTTAGCTTTCAAATCCTCCTCGTCTCATCTTTAAAATTGGAAACTGATGAAAGTAATTAGATTTATTATGCAAAATTACAATTCTGTATAATCAGAATACCAACTAATTAAGGAAAAATCCAGTTTTTACCATCCAATTATTATTACAACTCGTGATGTAAAGGAACAATTATGTTTCATTTACGGGGAACTCAGTTTGAACCATTTTGTATTAATGTTTATTATTGATTATCTTTATTAAGGATTAAACTACTGATCATTATCTTCATAAAATTCAGTTTGTTTTCTTGTGAAAATGTCGAGAAATTACATCACAGTTACAAAGAGACTTTTACAAAGTTTGTTTTGTTCAATCAATTATTCAAACTATAAAATAAAATAACTGGGAATACTTGAACACCATTTTACAAGCTTTTTGTTCAGATTTATGCATGAAAATACTACAAGAAATACTTTAAAAGAAAAAATATAATGAAGTGGACAGGGTTTCCTCTATGTTTACAGCTTTGAGGTTGCAGGGTTTCCTCCATCATAATTAGTCTGTTTTATATGTGTAACTGGCAGCTCAATGTACAGTTTGCAAATATCTGCAACTTTAAAACCATCACGGCCAAATAGTATTCACAAAGAATTGTGACGCTGTAACAAGTAGCCTGTTGCAAAATCACAGTGTTAATATGGCACATGCAATGACACGACCAAATAATTCAAACATCACTTCACAGCTACTCTCAGCTGTGAAGTCACGTCGCATTGGAGGATCATTTTCATAAATCATTGAAAAACTGTGTTAAAAAACACAGAGAACAGAAAAAAGTTCAAGTTTTGAAATGTCCTGGTGAAGACTGATTTACTCATTGAGTCTCTCTACAGTTCAGATCTCGGGTGACATATTTACATTAATAAGATCTAGAACATTGGAAGATTCATTTTTAATAACATGCCCCAGAAACATAAAGGTGAGTGGATTTTGGTAGTTTAGTTGATGCCAGTGTGTCACACGTGCGTGTGCGCATATGTGTGTGTATGCGTGTGCAGTATAGTCATGAACTCCTTTATGTGTATATATGGATCAATCAGCCGGCAGATATTTCAGGTCATTATCTGTGTTTTTATTGGTATCTGCATCGGCCGATATGATGGCCAGTGTAAAATGTAAAAATGAAGCACTTATTTCTATTGGTTTTTCCTGTTTTTTTTTCATAGACCCTTTTAATAGTTGTCTCAAAATAGCATGTTAAAACGAGTCATTTTAAAATGAAACAAACATGCATTTATAATGTTAATGTGGATCTCTTTCAGAGACTCCCGTGAGCATACTCGGATATAATTGAATGGTTTTTTTAACCCACTGAAGTTAAATTTCAACTTTGAAAACACCATCATGATATTTCACAAACACTATTTCATTTTTTGAATTGTTGTTAAAGTTTTTTATTTTAATTTGATAGTTTTCTGTTTCTTAGTCTTGAATCATATTCTGGGTATTATAAGTATTTGTCTCCATGTACAGGATGTATCCTGTGTATATCCATGATACATGTATGATTGTGTGTGAAACAGACTTATGTGGTGTATGTTTTAAATATGCATAAATATGAAATGTGAAATTTGCATAGATTGTTTTTACTACATGTTTTTACTACACTTTGTGTTGGTTCTGCATGAAAACGACTTGAGATTCAAATCTGAATTGAATTGAACTCCACCATCAACATTACAGAGGCAGAATGGACATGCTGTCAAAGTATAAACCTGTTGTATACTGTAGGAAAGGTAACCTTATATAAAATATGCTATGACCTGGCACTATATGGAAAATAAGATTAAATAACATTAATTTGATATTCTAGGCGGGTGAGGGGGGTGCGGTTATAGCCCTGATATAATTGTTGGGAAAACTTGAAGAAAAGTAATAGAAGAACAGGTAATTTATAAGCAATTTTGTATTTAAAGATGCAAAATCGAGGAACTACTAAGAAATGAGCTAAAAAGGTCTACATGAATGGAGCCAAAAACAAAAGGTTGGACCAGTCGAAAAACTCAGAGTTATGCTAACTTCATTCTTACTCCTGTTGTTGATCAAAGCTTTTTAGATCAATTTTATTATTTAATCAATGAGGGAAGAGCTGAAAGTTTCACCAATGTAAATAACAAGCAGAGACTCACATGCACTAATATGCCTGCAAAGCTGGATCAGCTGCCACAACACTGAGAAGCTTTGAATTCAACACTCAGCAGATGTACAACATCATTTCACTATAACATGTTTACATAACAGTTGTTTGCTACTATAATTATATTTAAATATTGTGTATTTGTCCCTTAACTACTGTAGTACATCTACTTAAATAACATAATTTAGAATGGAATCGATTATCATTATTCCCCATTTTGGAAATTCCTTTTAATCATGTTGAAGATGACTTGATTTTCCAGCAGAGTATTTGTTATTAGCGCAGAAAGCTCTTGATTAAGTCGTTTATATTTGAAAGTGGATGCAAAACGTCGGCCTGGGATCACGACACTCTGAGATCCTACATATGTCGACTGATTACACATCTAAGAAGTGAAGAAACATTTTTCTTAATGGTTAAAATTGGACTATTCAGCAGGTATTGTAACTCAAATCCTCAGATGTGACAAGTGGGAGGCAGCCTTATTTTCTCACCCCCCTTTGAAGACTTGCACTAATCAAAGCCTGGGGGCTGTGGCATGTTAGCTCCCAATCCTTCAAAGCCATCACCCTTCCAATCTGGCCCTGCTGGCGACCTTTCCTCTGGCCTCCTGAGCTGTCTGTTAAACACCTGTAAGAAATATTACAAAGCTCGTCTCCCTGAGCACGGTCCCTGACCTTTTCAGGTGTCAGAACCAACATCAAACAAGCCCACTAAGACCATTCACTATGGCTGGCTCCCGGGGCGGTCAGGGTCCAGCCGCTGACTGACTGACAGCTGAAGTAGCGGCGGATAAAGGCTGCAGAGGAGAGGAGTGTTTAGAGAAGGGGCTTATTGATCGACACCTGGCCTATCATGAACTGCAGGCCTTACTGTTAGTGATATTTGTGTGTGTGTGTGCGTGTACATCGCCGCATGGTTTGACCTCTGCTGTCTCAGACGTGCTGATGATGATGCTAGCGACAGACCCGCCAGAGACGCTAAAGCCCCTTTTACAGTCGGGAAGGCTGACAGGTGAGAACTGGGATAGCCCTGGCATCCCTAACACACTGCTACTGTCAGCCTATAGATGGATGACAACCCACTGGGGCAGCAGAGACTGAGTGGGGGTCTAAAAAAACAAGCTCAAGCTGTTTTTTTTTTTTCCTTTTGATGCTTGAGCTTAGCAATGATTCCCTGTTATGACTTCTAGCCCAGAGAAGTCAACTGCCTGAGGGGGAAAATAAACCAAAATGACTCTTTCAAATCTGAAATAAAAGGTTGTTTGCTGGTCCAGGAAGACTGAAAAGTTGCTAACCTATTGTCTCCAGTGATACAGGCTGCACAGGTACCAGTCGGCTCCTCGTTTTGCTCATAGTAATGGGCATCCACATGGGCTTCTTCAGCTTTCTTCTTCAGGATCTCGCCAAAATGGTCTTTCCCAATGCACCCGAAGAAGGTAGCCACCTTGTATGGTTTCTGGATCATCCACTAGGAAAGAGAAAATAAAAACAGTTACAGGAAGCTCAGCTTACAAATAAAAGTCTGTTTGAAGGGTCGAGTTCAGCGAAGGCAGATGGCACACAAACTGTAGCTTCACAGCAAACATACTGCGTGTAATATATGAGGGCTGAAAGCTGTCGTAAACAACCTAAGACCAATTCCACTGCACACAGAGAGACTATTCTCATCCAAGCTCTCCTCCTTCCTGCCTCTGAGCTAAAAACAGTCTCATCTCCTTATTTACACAAACCCCATAATTCAAGGCTTCATCCTTCTTATACAAACACAGACTTAGTGAGAGTATGTTCCCGCTACCACAGGATACTCCACGAACTGCTTGATGGCCTTTTTTTGGGGGTTTCTACAGTCTTGATGTACTCAGTGACTTTTACCTGATGCGGAGGGAGGGAACGAGAGGGGGGCTCAAATTCTACAGTGCTCAGGTTTAACCTCCAAAGATTTATTGACGTACAGTACGTGCTGCTGTTTGCTCATTTTATTGCAGCCTCCTGTTTTGTTGCTGACAGAGGGCCCCCTGTGAATGAGATGTTGCTGCTTTTGTGGATGACCTGTATATGTGTGAAATTAATCATTTCACACGACCAAATCGCATCGCTGTGGTGGAAGAAAACTGCATTTTCATCACCTGTCCTCAGCCGCTGTCCCATGTTATTTGCACTCCCCCTGCACCTGGTCTCCAGGTAACCAGTTCAAATGAGAAAAAATAATAATCAAATATAAAAGTAAAACTGTCCAGGAAGAGATTTATTACCCAGAGAAGGCTCACAAGCATTTTCAGAAGATTTTTTTTTTATTAATTTTGCCTTAAAAATCTTAAAATTTAGCTTTTTTTAAAAAAAAAAAAAAAATAGAGTATTTTATACATTATTTCAAAACATATATACTTGTTTTCTTATGAAAATGCTTGAAACAATCTAGGCTCATGTTTACAACTAATTCTTCCTGCATAATTACACTCCAAGTGTTTGGTTACTAACAATAACAACTTTAAAAAGGAAATGTTTCCCAAGTTTATAATTTTTTTGGTCTCAAACTGTCAAAGCTTCCTATGCCATATTTCATCTCATAAGGCACCAAGCCTGTTAACATCAAGACTCATTTCCTCCTTGCAGTTTTCAGATTGGTGGTTGGACATTGTTTTTCTGAAATAAACAAAGATTCTGTCTCGATGCATCACATCTGGCTCCAAAACATATAGATCATTCAGCTGTAATTAAGGCTTCACAAAGGTGCAAACAACTCATGCCATGTACACATGCTGTGTATACATATCAGTACACATGATGTCTTATGAATTATGCGCTGGTTAAAAAAAAAAAAAAAGTACAGGGAAAATGTAATACATTAATCATTTTATGTTCTGGATCATTTTCTACTTCAGTTCATTATAAATAAGCTCCGCCCCATTAAAAGAAGAAGTGTTTCTGGATTTTTTTTAAAAGATCATTTCTTTGCATGCTTGAGTTTTAACTTGTGTTTGTGGATCCTGCAGCTAGCTGTGTTAACTTACTGTGATTTCCACCACACGATTATCTGTTTTTAATACAGCGCAATCTAAGGGCCTGAGTATCAAACTCATTTAAAAATTCATTTTCAGCCTTTTCTTGCATATCTTTTAATATAATAATCATCAGTGGTTTCCAAACATCTTTTTTCTGGAACCCCAGTCCTTGAATTAACAACAACAAAAATCTGTGCCCTCTTAGTGCAGCTGAACCCACAAGCATACATACATGCAAGAACATAAAAATAGTTTTTTAAAACTTTTTTGCAACCCTTTTCTGGAGAATAAGCCACATGTTACCTCCCATTAAAAACAGTAATGGTCTCTTTGAGCTTGTGTGTTTCTGTACAGAGATTTTTGTGAAAGCCTCAAACAGGCTTTTGATTCTATCGCGCCAAGAATTTTCCACTTTTTGACAGGCATGCTGAGTTTATACATCGTCCTTCCAGCGGATGATGCTCTACCTTGCAACCGATCGTTGGTATCATCATAGAGCATAAAGCAAGGTATGCTTTTTTTCAATAAAAAACAGTATCAGTCAGCTATGTGTACAAAGCTTTAGGTGCTTTTTCATCATTATTTATTATTTTCTGCAGTCCCATAAAGCACATAAGACTTGTCCAGTCAACAACCAACATGCCTGTGTGTGTATATGTGTGTGTGTATGTGAGAAGGGTTTGATCCTCACAAAGGCTTTTGATAATCAAGTAAATGTGTTATAAGGAAAAGAGCAAATCTTTGCCATCTAAAACAACTCAAACTTCAAGAATTTCCTGGCGGTTTGAGCAAAACTCTATATTGTGAATTTTATGCCGCTCTAGAACCGGTTATTTACTTTATCACCATTTTCTCAGCTGGAGAATGTTGTTTCCTGTCCGCTTAAACTGCTTTAAAATAGGATCTTTAAGTTGTTTGACATGGCAAAAGAAAAAAAAAAAAACCTCTGCACCTCTTGTGGCTGTTGGCTTGACTCGCTCGTGAGAAATCCTTTCCGATTCTCCAAATTGAGAGCTCTCTAAGCTCTGTCTTCTGCAGGTAGGACACTGAACACTGAAGTAATTTACATAACCCTACTTCAAAATGAAATATCCCTTTGACTTCTAAAGCCTCTCTGGGAAGTACTTTTAAAATCAATCATGCCAGTGACTTGGAGCAAACTAACCTATTTGGCTAAGAGACCTTTTTATGATTGTGGTGCTAGTATTAAATTGAACAAGAGTATTTATTTCTATATTTAACAATTGCACAAATTCCTTATTTCAATATTTGGTTCAATGCCTTTTCTTCTTCAGTTAAATATGAAGTTTTTATGGTTTGCTGGTTGTTTTAACTGCATCTAACGTTTGTGGAAACAAGGTTGTAATAACTTTTGTTTTCAGTGAAAGATTCTCTCTCATAATTTCACTGTTGTGACATTATTATCACCATCACAGTAGTGGCTGTCAAATGAACAGTGGTAATGTCACATATGCCTGCAGCTGCTCGGTCCATGAGCAGCCCTACCACGTGTCATCTTGAGTCATGATTCAGTCATTCAACCGTGCCTCCAACTCCCCACCTGGTTAAAAATACACAGACTCACAAACATGTACACACACATATGCACAAATCCAAGCATGTCTTCCCTAACCTCTTGCTGCAGGCACCTCATACTTATCAAGGTCACTGGCTTGGGTACACGTCAAGTCCAATCTGATTTTCCCTTCACAGTGATGAGCTCCGAAAATCCAAGGTTAGGAGCTGTAGGCTTTAAATAATGACAGCGCGGCCCCTCCATTTGAGGCCTCTCAGGTGGGAATAGAGAGGGCCACTCAGGGGCCTTGGTCACTCTCTGATGACAGCATGGTGAATCACAGCAACCACCGACCTCACAGCCACTCCCCCCCCCCCAATCCATGCTCCCTTTCCCCACA